>KV001325.1:64419-126737 GCA_001598015.1 Dorcoceras hygrometricum | reverse complement strand
AGAAACAGCATCACGCAAAGGGACGGTACACAAACCATGCTCAACAACAAACGAATCAGAAATAAACGAATGCGATGCACCGGTGTCAAACAACACACGAGCAGGAAAGTCAAAAACAAAACATGTACCTCCAATCACCCGGCTCGGTGTCTCCTCGGCCTGCTCCCTCGTGAAGGTATTAACCTGAGCATGCTGGGGTCCTGGAAAGAAAGGCTGAGATGACTGCCCAAAACGCGAAGGGCCAGGCTGCTAAAACGGCCTAAACGGAGTCTCACCAAAACGGGGCTGCTGAAACTGCTGCGAACGTCCCCTAGACTGACCCCCACGACCCTGAGGCTGGGCCACGGTCTGCTGTGATCCAGCTGACGGGCACACTCTCGCAAAATGCCCATAATGACCACAAAGGTTGCAGGAGCCCTGCACACCTACACACTGCATGGAAGTGTGCTTTTTCCACCACAAAGCCACAAGCTCCACCCGAGAGCCGCTGCTACTCGAGCTGCCTGAACCGGAAGACCCTGAACCAGACTTCTTCTTAAATTGCTGACCGCGGGTTCGAAACCTCTGGCGGCCGGACTGCTGAGCTACCTGCTGCTGCTGCTGAGGAAAATGCGCGGACTGAGAACTCTGAGACGACTGAGCTCCCTGACCAGCGGGTCTACCACCCTGCACCGCCTGCGCTACCTGCGCTCTGCGCGCACTACGGCTCCTCATGCCCTCCTCAATGTGGATAGAAGTATCCACGGCCTCAGCATACGACTTGGGCTTGCTTGTCAAAACGCTCTGGTACAGTTCTCCATTCAAGCCCTCCGCAAACCTGGTACTCTTGGCCCTCTCCCGGCCAGCAACATGCGGAACATAAGCCAACAATGCAGAAAACTTGTGAGCATACTCGCGCACAGTCAACGAACCCTGCTCCAAAAACTCAAACTCCCGCTCACGGGCAGCCACATACGAATCGGGGACATACTCCTACCTGAACACCTGGTAGAAACTGTCCCAAGTGATACCAACACCAGTCTCCAGTAAGGTACTAGAAGCACCTCGCCACCAACGCTCTGCGACCTTCCTCAACAATAAGGTCAATAACCTCAACCGGAGATCGTCGTCATACTGAGCCCGATCAAAAAGATGTATGACACTATGGAGCCACGAATCCGCATCCTCACTCGACTCATCGCCATTGAAGACAGGAGGATTCATCCTCTGAAACCGAGCTATAACCACATCCATTCTCTCTACCGGAGCCGGCGGAGCCTCAGCCTCCTCTTCTCCACTACTCTCAAGAGTACGACTAGGAGCACTATACTGATCCTCGTTCTGTCCTCCCGATTCCTGGAACTGCCCCCTACCTCTACCACGACGTCTAGGCGACATCTAAAACACTCAACAGGATAAGGAAAAACAGAACAAATACAACATAGAAAGCATATAACACAAAATATGCAGCACGTAGTCACATAAGTCAAGCACATGCAACACGCAACACTGTGCCTAGACTAAAGTGTGATCAAAGGAATTGAGCTTATCCCAGTTTAAGCTCTGATACCAAAAATGTCAGGCCTCGGGCTCTAAACAGACAACACATGCGGAAGCTATCAAAAAGTGGGTAAAATTTTTGCTTTTAGGCCCGACGGTTTTAAACATATAATTTAAAATACAACGATACTTAAAATAAGTTTCCCAATATGCGGAAGCTATCAAAAAGTGGGTAAAATTTTTGCTTTTAGGCCCGACGGTTTTAAACATATAATTTAAAATACAACGATACTTAAAATAAGTTTCCCAATTCATAAAACAATCAACAATAAAGCATACATAATTCATAACATGTATCAGACTCCCCTACGGGTACAACGACAAAGCACAGGGCATCCCCCTGGCTAACTGATACATATATATAAGTATGCTATATGCAACTGGGACACGCTAGCCACCTCCTGGGGCACCACCAGCTGGGTTAAAACCACGATCAGCTGTAGAACATGTGTTTCCTAAAAACAACATAACAAAGAAACAAACCAAGCCCCAGAGGGACATGGGGTCAAACCCCAGTACGGATAGCAATAGATAAAGCTAAAAGAATGCATAAGATAAAATGCAGATGCTATGCATGAGACGCCGGATAACAACGGAAATATCGACCGTCGAGGGAGCTAAGGAACTCAAACATAGCTCCAAGAATCATCAACAACATACAGTGGCCACGGGGTGTGTTCACAGTGTGGTAATGAGCCACTCGCCATGACACTACACCCAATTACCAGATGCATCAAACAATCCAACCTGTTGTTGCCTCGCCCATGAACTGTGGTAGTTAACCACTCGGCTCATGGTGGCTAACGATCCCAGCAGGGAGATGAGAGTTCGGTATCGCCGCTCGCCCTCGCATCCTGGTAAGAATAAAAAACATCAATACAAGATACAAGGATGCAAAATACGATACATAAGGGATCTGAAATATGCGTGAACGAATGCGTGTATGCAATTCACATGAAACAGCTAGCATAAACACCAATGCTCAGCAAGCAATACACAGATAAGTTCACCGAAACATCCCAGCAGCCACGCATAATATCTCACGCCAATCCCAAGGTAAATGAAGCTCAAATACGTACCTTATACTTCTGGGCTCTAATTAGCACACGCTGGTTACCACAAGGAAATCCCGAAGACTCTGGTAAAAGCCTGATAAACACACGACATACACAACATAAATCTTACGGGATGCTAAACAAGCTCACGGCCGGGAGTCACACTCAACCAGCTGCCCAAT
Source organism: Dorcoceras hygrometricum (assembly GCA_001598015.1). Classification (NCBI taxonomy): domain Eukaryota; kingdom Viridiplantae; phylum Streptophyta; class Magnoliopsida; order Lamiales; family Gesneriaceae; genus Dorcoceras; species Dorcoceras hygrometricum. The sequence continues at coordinate 123,961 of KV001325.1, read as the reverse complement.
ATACCTCAACAGTTAAACGAAAAGCTTAAAACTATGGCTAGGAACAAGGTCTCACCGAAAACCAGAACGTAGTTCTACCCGGTCGACGCAATACTCGAACGGAAGAACCTTCGCGTTCCTCAACTAGCCAATTATAGCTTCTAAAACTGGTGATGAGTGATAGAGCTTCTCGAGAGGAGTCCAACGCTACCTCACACAAGCAAAACAACCACCGGAAACGCCGGGAATTCGCCGAAAAAGCTCACGGCTGAACAGTGCTCTAGGGTTCAAAACGAAGAACACAGACGAGGGAAATATTTGCTAAGTATGGAATTGATATCACAATTCAAAGACCAAGCCTTCCTATAAATAGCACTTGCAACGACTGAAATCAACACAATCAATTGTCCACCGACAAAACCAGTCGACACAATTAATTTCCCAAACCAGCAGGTACCACTAACCGGCAGACGCAAGAACCAACTGCTGATTTATCCAAACGCTACAACAAATCGCAGAGCAAACTACGGCTGGTTCTCAAAACGCGTCGCACCAACTTACTCAAACGACGTCGCATAGGATACTATACCAGCAGCTGGGCATCCAGTCGCAAGAACAAAACAATGCAACGCTTCTCTCTGCTGGTTCCAGTTGCAACCTCAAAACGCAGCGTTGCAACTAACCCAAACGACGTCGCTCCACTGACATCATCAAATTTGATAGCAGCACTCGCTAAATACCAGCAGCAAGCTACAGTAACGAACAAATCTCTCGCAGTTGGACAATCAGTCGCAACATCCAAACGACGACGTTTCCTCTCGAGCTAAAGGAATGTTGACCCGCGTTGACATCTGCTTCTGCTGAACAACCAGCAGACACACACACGCAATTCGACCAGCTGGTACCAGACGCAACATCCAAACGACGTCGCGCCAACTAAACTAAACGCAGTCGTTTTAGCCCTCAACGCAAATACACTAATGCATCTGCTGATTTCAACACGCGCAACCAGACTTCACGCAAACGACGGCGTTTCAGGAATCTCGCGCTAAAACACGCTTCGACTGGTTTTGCCACCGACCAGCTGCTAGCTCACAAAACCAGCTGATACTCAAAAATCTCAAAAACACGAAAACTTCCAGAATTGCTCCAAATGCTATTTTAGACCCGAAAATGAAAACCAAACTCTCAAACAGATATTTGAACCAGTGGAGATCTCCAAAAACCGATACAATCCAACAAATTAATCTTAATACAAATCCAGGTCTCACACTGTTTGCTCCACAACATCTGGTCCTAAACCAGCTCTGTCACCAACTTCATCCCAATGAAGTGGTGTTCTACACTTTCGGCCGTAGAGTGCTTCATAGGGAGCAATTTGAATCGAAGCTTGGAAACTGTTATTGTAGGAAAACTCTACCAGTGACAATTTCGAATCCCAACTTTCTGAAAAATCCACAATACAAGCTCTAAGCAAATCTTCTAAAATCTGAATCACCCTTTCTAATTGTCCATCAGTCTGGGGGTGAAAGCAGTTCTGAATGTCGGCTTTGTACCCATAGCTTTATGTATACTTTTCCAAAATGCTGATGTAAACTTAGGATCTCTGTCTCATACAATAGAAAACACCATGTAGCCTCACTATTTCCTTAACATAAAAATCTGCGTATCTGCTTACCTCATATGTTGTTTTAATTGGTAAGTAATGAGCAGACTTAGTGAGTCTATCAATTATAACCCAGATGGAGTTGTATCCTTGAGCAATCCTTGGTAATCTAGTTACAAAATCTATAACGCCCCAAAAATCCTTAGGACCACGATATGCATATTTTTTATTTAAAATGGCATTTCTAAAATATGTTATGCATTGTTGAAATTAATTGATTCAGAAAATAGTGTGACGTAGCAAGTTCCAGCGGATGACTCCAAAGGTGATACACTAGCTAGTTTAATTAAAATGGATTGAAAATATCTTTAAGGAGGTAAAATGATTTCTTTTGGAAAAGGTTTGGTACATTACAAATTAAAATGGTTAGAAGGGAGTTTTATTAAAATACTGCAACTTGTTTAAAGTGTGTCATGCTAAATATCACAAGTAGCTTGCCACTAATCCCTTCGGTATTATAAAGTATGGTTTGATAGGCAACGGCGGATGGCATAGTTGTTGTTTTGATGTTACAAATGTCGAGTTATGTTCCAGCAGCTGCATCTCCTTGTTAAGATTCATCAGCTGCATTGTTATAATGTTTACGAATGTTCATCCTTTTTCTGTAATGTCGGGATTTGATAACGGTGTAATCGGTAGTTGCTAGTTGAATCATTATAAATTATGGTTTGATAGGCAACGACGGATGGCATAGTTGTTGTTTTGATGTTACAAATGTCGAGTTATGTTCCAGCAGCTGCATCTCCTTGTTTCAGCAGCTGCATTGTTATAATGTTTACGAATGTTCTACCTTTTTGCTGTAATTTCAGGATTTGATGATTGTGTAATCGGTAGTTGCTAGTTGAATCAGTATAAAGTCTGGTTTAATAGGCGACGGCTGGTAGCGTGATCATTGTTTCGATATTACAAGTGTCTTTCGTAAATTCCAGCAGATGCACTGTTCATCAGCAGGTGCATCTTTCCTTGTTAAAATCAGTAGTTTCACTTCTTCGTTGAAAATCAGCAGTTGCACTTCTTTGTTGAAAATCAGCAGCTGCATTGTTATTGTAAAACCAGCAGTTGCATTTCCTTTGTTAGATTTCAGCTGTTGCATTGTTTGAGTTCAGTAGTTGCGACCAGCAGTCGCACTATTTCATGTTCAGATGTTGCATATTTTATTGTTCATCAGCTGATAGTTTGTTCATCAGCTGATAGTTTGTTCATCAACAGTTTCATTGTTTTCATAAAATCAGCAAATGCACTATACATCAGCAGGTGCATTCCTATTGAAATATTTCAGTCGTTGTATTTCTTTTGTAAATTCCAGCTGGTACACTGTTCACCAGCAGGTGCATTTCTTTTGCTAAAAGCAGCAGTTGTATTTCTTTGTTAAACACCAGCAGGTGCATTCCATTGTGATAGTTCAGCAGTTGATTTATTCGTTTCTAAGTACTGTTCATTTCAGCTGGTATTAGTTTTGCGACTGGTACTATTCATTTATATATACGTGTTAGCGCTTTTTCTTGCAACTGGTTGATCAGCGTATTCCTTGCGACTCATTGATGCGCTAACGACGTCGTTTCTTTAAGTTATAAAATATCAGCAGGTAGTCTTGTCATCCTATCTGTTATTTACTTCAACGACATCGTTTCATTTAAATACGATTGTCTTAGTAAGAGATCTTGCAGCTGGTTTCTGTTTATTCCAGCTGGTTCATTTTAGCGATATTTGCGAACAGCAGAGATCTGTTTTGTTTCATAAGTGCTGTTCCATTCTCTTGCGACTGGTTTTCTTTTCACCAGTTTCATTTCAACGATATGTTTCCAAAGTCGAATTCGATACTCAGTAAAGTTTTAAAATGGGAAGAAAATGTTTAAAATGATGGAACCCGATGATTTACAGAAATTTCAAGGAATGTTTAAAGAAAGGATTGTTAAGGAACAAAAGTTTATTTTAAGATTATGGCATAGATAGTTGACGGTCACCCAGGAGAAGGGTTAGCAGTTGTCTAAATGTCGATGGCCCTTTCATACGAGCTATATGCTAAAACTGATATCGGAAGTCATTTTGATCAATGTGCAACACGGATCATAAGGAACTTATAAGCCATGATCAACTGAAAATGATATTGAAAATGTTAACAATGAGAATCTGGGCTATCATCCCCTGTTTCTGCCATTGAATGTTTATTGAACTGTTTACGAAAAGATATTGTTCATTGAAGTTCCTTAACATATGTATTGAACAGATGTCCACCTTTATATTTGAATTGTTATTACCCACATTTTACTTGCTGAGCCTTTAGGCTAACTAGCTTTTAAAATGGTGCAGGTGCGACAACTGATGGAAGAACAGCAGGTGAAAGTTGAACCAGCAGCTGGGTGGTTGTGTTTATCAAGGGGCCAACGTAATCCGTGTCTAGACTCATGTTATTCTATCTTTTGTAGGATCTGTATTAGATCAGTTACAACTTTTGTATATTCATATAGAATGACAATTGTTGTAATCGCAATTGCAATATATATATAAGACTTGTTTTTCGCAATCATTGTTTCCAGCAGTTGGTGCCACAGTAGTGTAAATTGTCTGTGTATGGTTTGTGTTTCGAGTTTTCTTTCAAGTTATAGGAGATACAGCCTATAGCCAATTATCTTTTAGCCCTTCTTTTATTCGAAAAATTTTTATTCACCCCAAACTCGTGACCCCGTGGGTTCGGGCGTCACAAAATCCATCGCTATACATTCCCACTTCCATTCTGGAATAGGCAGTGGTTTTAATAATCCAGCCGGTCGCTGATGTTCAGCCTTCACCAGCTGACACGTCAAACATTCAGCTACAAATCTAGCAACATCCCTCTTCATTCGTGGCCACCAGTACAACTGCTGGAGGTCCTTATACATTTTTGTACTTCCTGAATGTACTGAATATGGAGCTGTATGAGCTTCTTTCAAAAGTTCAACTCTTAAATCATCTACTTGAGGTACCCTGTCAGGCCTCGTGCTCTAAACAGAGTAAAAGCATACAAACACGTGCGGAAGCTATTAAAAAGCGGGTAAAATTTTCGCTTTTGGCCTGACGGGTTTAAAACAATATAATTTAAAATAATGCGATACTCAAATTAGATATCCCAGGTTAAGAAATCAACCACACGCGGCTACCAGCCAACAACAAACAATATAGCATAACATCAACATGTATCAGACTCCAACAACGAAAAACAACAACAAAGCACAGGGAATCCCCTGGCTAAGAATACTGATACATATAAATATGCTATACGCCACTGGGATACTCTAACCACCTTCTGGGGCACCATCAGCTGGGTTAAAACCCCAACCAGCTATAAAAACTGGGTTTCCTGAAAACAACACAACAAGGAAAACAACCAAGCCCAGAGGGACATGGGGTCAAACCCCAGTACAACAGCTCAACGGAATCTGCAACAGAATATGTGGCCACGGTGAGTGTAGGACATGTGGGTGCTACCCACTCACCCCTACTCGCCCACCCTTACCAGATGCATCAACAACCCAACCTATGAACTTGTGGTAGCTAGCCACTCGGGGCATAGGGGAAATGAGAGTGTGGAATCACCGCTCGCCCTCGCATCCTGGTAAGAAAATACAGAGACAACAACGAACAAAGGCTGCAATAGCTGAATGGAATGCGTGTATGCAACATGCTGGAACAACAAACATATAACCATATGCAACACAACAAGTACACATGGTAAGCATACACAGCTCTCACACAGAGCAACAACACCGCACGGCAATCCAAACACAGTCATCTCACAATTTATCCAAGCCAGGTTCCACGCTGAATTACAAGCTCAAGATCCGTACCTAAATTCTGTGCAATAACTACCACAACAAGGAGCCCGAGAGATCTGGTTAGGAACCTGCTGAACACACAACGTACAAGCATAAATGTCACGGGTCACAAGCACAAAACCCACGGCTGGGAGTTACAACTCAAACCAGCAACTTATTCCAACAATACCACTAACAGGAAGATTAAACAAAGGCTAAGACTAAGATCTCAACAACAATTCGAAGTTCTACCTCAACGACGCAACACACGGCCGAAGACAACAACTTCGCGATCTCGCTCTAGCCAAAAACAGCCTCCAAGAATGGTATAATATGCAAGAGATTCTCAAGAGGAGTCCAACGCTACCTCAAACACCCAAAACAACGGTCGGAAACGACGGGAATCACCGTATAAAATCAACGGTGAACAGTACTAGGGTTCGAGAAATAGAGGTCGACAATTTGGACAATTTTACTAAGTATGGGATCTGGTATCTCAAATTGAAGACCAAGTCTTTCTTAAATAAATCTCGTGACTGCTGAAATCTGGTTAAAATGTCCACCGACAAAACCAGCAGTTGCTCTACAACCATCGACTGGTTCTCAAATCCAAAATCTGGATTGTATAACAATAAAAAGCTGATACCAGGCGTTGCATCAAAACGCTGCGTTCCAACTTAATAAAACGGCGTCGCATAAACCCAGCAGTTGTCGCTAACCCATCGATTGGATTCCTTAGCGCTAACTAAAACGACGACGCACATCCTACGTCATCCAGTCGCTAGCTCTCGTGCAAAAAAAACAGACGCAAGCTACAGTAGAGTTGACCATCGTTGAACATCTGCTCTCAGCTGGACAACCAGTCGACACACACGCGAACAAATCCTCACAGCTGGTACCAGTCGCAACATCCAAACGACGTCGCGCCAACTTATCGAAACGCTGTCGTTTGCCCTCAACAAACAAAATAAAGAAGCAGTTGGATACAAACACGCTACCAGCTTTCACTTAACACAACGCATCCAGATTTCACTAAAACGAAGACGTTTAGGAATCTCGCGCTACCAAAACACGCTACGACTGGATTTCACCAAATCGACCAGCTCTCACCACGAAACCAGATCTCGCAACCAGATTTCTACTCAAAAATACGATTAATCCAACAATTAATCTTAAATCAAATTCAGGTATCACATTTCTCCCCCACTAAAAAGAATTTCGTCCCCGAAATCAAACAACAATCTGGAAATACAACTAAACAGCAAGATACACAACAGAACTCTGCCTAACACACGCCAAGAGTTCAAGATAACTGAGCAAAGAATTAACAACAACTAGGGAAGAATACAACCAAAAGCTACAAACTACGGGAAATTTATCTCAACAGCTACTCAAACAGATGCGGCCACTCGCGCTGCATCTTTTCTTCCAGCTCCCAAGTAGCTTCTTCCCTTCCATGTTTGCTACACTGCACCATTACCAACGGAATGGTCTTATTTCTCAGCTGTTTCTCTTTTTCTGCCAAGGATATGCAAGGGATATTCTTGATAACTCAACGTCTGATCTAGCTCCACTTCGTCAGTCCTAAGCACATGAGACGGATCTGGCTCATACTTCCTCAACATGGAAACATGGAAGACGTCATGTAGAGAAGACAACTTTGACGGCAACAACAGCCGATACGCTAAAGGGCCAATCCTCTCAACAATCTCATGTGGTCCGACGTAACGAGGGGCTAACTTTTCCTTGCGTCCAAAGCGCATCACACTGCGAAATGGAGAAACTTTAAGGAATACACGATCACCAACCTGAAACTCAAGAGGTCGACGCCTCTTATTCACATAACTGGCTTGGGGATCCTGGGAAGCTTTCATCCGCTGTCTAATAAGATCCACATGATCTTTCATTTGATGCACAAAGTCAGGGGCAGATAGCTGCTTCTCCCCCACTTCTTCCCAACATACCAGTGATCTGCACTTTCTGCCATACAAAGCCTCAAAAGGCGCCATGCCAATCGTCACCTGATAGCTGTTATTGTAGGAAAACTCTACTAAAGACAACGCGTCTTGCCAGCTACCTCCGAAATCCAACACAACAGCTCGCAACATATCCTCCAACGTCTGGATAGTTCTCTCAGATTGGTCATCTGTTTGGGGGTGATACGTGGTACTCATCGCCAATCTAGTTCTCAAAACTGTTTGCAAACTCTTCCAAAACATGGAAGTAAACCTCGGATCTCGGTCGGAAACAATCGAAACAGGCACACCGTGCAGTCTAACAACAAAATCAACGTACAACTTCGCCATTTTCTTCAACGAGAAGGTCATCCCATAGGGAATAAAATGTGCAGACTTCGACAGTCGGTCTACAACCACCCAAATAGCATCGCATCCTCAGCTGGAACGAGGCAGATGTGTCACAAAATCCATATCAATGTGCTCCCAATTCCATTGGGGCACTTCCAAACTCTGTAACAGACCACCAGGTCTCATCCTTTCGGCCTTTACCATCTGACAGTTCAAACAACGAGCGACAAAACCAGCAACGACGCTCTTCATGCCAGCCCACCAGAAGTGCAGCTTCAACGCATGGTACATGTTTCGTGCACCAGGATGAACACTATGTCAGCTACAGTGCGCTTCCCAAAGGATCTCCTCCTTCAAATCAATCAAATTGGGCACAACCAACCTGCCCCGGAAACGCAAACAACCATCGGAAGAGACAGAATAATCCTCAAGTTCGCCAGCCCTGACCTTCAACTTCAACTCGTGGATGGAAGGATCAGTCCTTTGAGCTGCTCGAATGCTTAAAACAATCTGTGCATTAACTTGGAAAGAAGAAACCACAACACAATCCCCAGCCAGGTAAAATCTCCAACCCGTAGTGTTAAGATGCTCATGATCCTTAGAGATGTACAACGACGCAAGCATCTCACTAGCCTTCCTGCTAAAAGCATCGGCCACTACGTTCGACTTCCCAGGCTGGTACTTGATCTCACAATCAAAGTCCTTCAGCAGCTCCATCCAACGACGTTGTCTCATATTTAAGTCAGGATGCGAAAACAGATACTGCAAACTTTTGTGGTCGGAGTACACCACAAACTGCTCGCCATACAGGTAATGACGCCAGATCGTCAATGCAAAGACCACCGCTGCTAACTCCAAATCATGGACTGGATAACGAGTCTCGTGCGGTTTCAACTGCCGCGAGGCATACGCAATGACTCGGCCATTCTGCATCAAAACATAGCCCAATCCATTAAGCGAAGCGTCAGAACAAACAACAAATCCACCTGTTCCGGACGGCAGAGCCAACACAGGCGCATTAGTCAGTTTCTCTTTAAGCAGTTGAAAAGCATTCTCACACTGCTCAGTCCAAACAAAACGCTTGTCCTTCTGAGTCAATTGAGTCATCGGATTTGCTATACTTGAGAATCCCTCAATGAAGCGACGATAATAGCCAGCCAGACCCAAGAAACTACGAATCTCAGAAAAATTCCTGGGACGCTCCCAGTTCAGAACGACATCAACCTTGCTAGGATCTACAAAAATCCCCTCGGCTGAAATCACAGGTCCCAAGAATACGACGCGATCCAACCAAAACTCGCACTTCGAGAACTTTGCATACAACTGTTGGTCTCTCAGCGTCTGAAGGACAATCCGCAAATGCTCCTTGTGCTCTAAAGGAGTCTTCGAATAGACTAAGATGTCGTCGATGAACACGATTAAAAACTTATCAATAAACTCACGGAAAACTCGGTTCATCAAATCCATAAAAATTGCTGGGGCATTCGTCAATCCAAACGGCATAACCAAAAACTCGCAGAACCTTGCAACTGATCAAACAAATCATCGATTCTCGGCAACGGGTACTTGTTCTTCACAGTGGCTTTGTTCAGCTGGCAAAAATCAATGCACATCCGCATTGAGCCATCCTTCTTCTTCACAAACAATATGGGCGCTCCCCACGGTGACATACTAGGTCGGATAAAACCTTTCTCCAGCAAATCATCTAATTGCACCTTGAGTTCTCTCAACTCCGAAGGCGCCAGATGATACGGGACATGAGAAATCGGAGCTGTGCCAGGCACCAGCTCAATGCTGAAGTCTATCTTCCGCCTCGGAGGAAAACCAGGAATCTCCTCCGGAAACACATCGGGAAAATGTCGCACCACGGGAACGTCACTAAGCTGAACGCGGGAAGAAGAAGACGCATCCAAAGCGTAAATCAAAAAGCCAGAAATCCTCAAGGACAACAAGCTGAACATCTCCATCGCTGAGACCAACGGGATCTTCGATCTAGAATCCTGGCCGTAGAAGTTCCACTTCTCGCCAGACAAAGGCCTAAAGTGCAAAATCCCATGGAAGCAGTCCACGGAGGCCCTATAGTTGGACATCACATCCATCCCAACTATGCAATCAAAATCCCAAAGCATCAAACGGATCAAGTTCGCTAACAGGACATGCTCACCAAACTGCAACAATCCATCCAACAGAACCTCCTGGGAGAACAGGCTCACACCACCAGGGGTAGAAACAGAAACGGCATCGCGCAAAGGGATGGTACACAGACCATGCTCAACAAAAAATGAATCAGAAATAAACGAATGTGATGCACCGGTGTCAAACAACACACGTGCAAGAAAGTCAAAGACAAGACATGTACCTCCAATCACCCGGCTCGGTGTCTCCTCGGCCTGATCCCTCGTAATGGCGTTAACCTGAGCATGCTGGGGTCAAGAGAAGAAAGGCTGAGACGACTGTCCGAACCGTGACGGAGCAGGCTGCTGAAACGGCCTAAACTGAGTCTCACCTAATCGGGGATGCTGAAACTGAGGGGAACGACCCGTAGATTGACCTCCTCGACCCTGAGGCTGGGCCACGGTCTACTGTGATCCAGCTGACGGACATACTCTAGCAAAATTCCCGTACTGACCACAAAGGTTGCAGGAACCCTACACACCAACGTACTGCGTAGACGGATGCTTTCCACCACAAAAGCCACAAAACTCAGCCCGAGAACCACTGCTACTCGAGCTGCCTGAACCATAAGAGCCAGAACCCGACTTCTTCTTGAACTTCTGACCGTGGGGTCGGAACCTCTGACGGCCAGACTGCTATGCCACCTGTGCCTGCTGCTGCTGGGGCTGATAGGCGGACTAGGAGGACTGAGAAGACTGCGCTCCCTAAATAGCAGGATGACCACCCGGCGCATCCTGCTGCCTACGAGCACGACGACTGCTCAAGCCCTCCTCAATGTCAATAGCAGCATCCACGGCCTCAGCATAACTCTTGGGCTTACTGGTCAACACCATCTGATACAACTCTTCATTCAAGCCCTCAAGAAATCTAGTCCGCTTGGCCCTATCCCGGCCAGAAACATGGGGAACGTATGCCAACAAAGAAGAGAACTGACGCGCATACTACCTAACAGTCATGGAGCCCTGCTCCAAATGGTCGAACTACCGCTCTCGGGCGTTCACATAGGACTCGGGCACATACTTCTGCGGAAGGTCTCGCAAAAACTTCGCCAAGAGATCCCAACACCGGTCTCCAACAAGGTACTCGAAGCGCCTCGCCACTAGCGCTCCGCCGCCTTCTTGAGCAAGAGGGTCACCAAACTCAGTCGAAGATCATCATCATACTGCACCCGATCGAAAAGACCGATAATGTTCCGGAGCCACGAGTCTGCATCCTCACTGGACTCGTCACCGTTGAAGACTGGAGGGTTCATCCTCTGAAACCGTGCTATCACGACATCCATCCTCTCCACAGGAGGTGCCGCAACCTCAACTTCCTCCTCGTCGCTAACACGAGTACGACTACGAGCACTACGCTTATCCTCATTCTGTCCTGCTGATTCCTCAAACTGCCCCCTACCTCTACCACGAAGTCTAGGCGGCATCTACAAAAACACTCAACAGGATCAATCAATACAGAACAGATACAGCATAGATAGCACATAACACAAATATGCAGCACGTACTCATATAAGTCAAGCACATGCAACACACGACACTGTGCCTAGACTCAAGTGTGATCAAAGAAATTGAGCTTATCCCAGCTTAAGCTCTGATACCAAAAATGTCAGGCCTCGGGCTCTAAACAGAGTAAAAACATACAAACACATGCGGAAGCTATTAAAAAGCGGGTAAAATTTTCGCTTTTGGCCTGACGGGTTTAAAACAATATAATTTAAAATAATGCGATACTCAAAATAGATATCCCAGTTTAAGAAATCAACCACACGTGGCTACCAGCCAACAACAAACAATATAGCATAACATCAACATGTATCAGACTCCAACAACGAAAAACAACAACAAAGCACAGGGCATCCCCTGGCTAAGAATACTGATACATATAAATATGCTATACGCCACTGGGATACTCTAACCACCTCCTGGGGCACCACCAGCTGGGTTAAAACCACGACCAGCTGTAAAACCTGGGTTTCCTGAAAACAACACAACAAGGAAAACAACCAAGCCCCAGAGGGACATGGGGTCAAACCCCAGTACGGAGAGCAACTATAAAACAGCAGTAAACAACAAGAATAAAATGCAGATGCTATGCATGCAACCAGGGACAACAACCGAAGGCTACAACCAAGGAAGGGAGCCAAAGAACTCAAAGCACAGCTCAACGGAAATCTGCAACAGAATATGTGGCCACGGTGAGTGTAGGACATGTGGGTGCTACCCACTCACCCCTACTCGCCCACCCTTACCAGATGCATCAACAATCCAACCTATGAACTGTGGTAGCTAGCCACTCGGCGCATAGGGGAAATGAGAGTGCGGAATCACCGCTCACCCTCGCATCCTGGTAAGAAAACAGAGAGACAACAACGAACAAAGGCTGAAATATCTGAATGGAATGCGTGTATGCAACATGCTGGAACAACAAACATATAACCATATGCAACACAACAAGTACACATGGTAAGCATACACAGCTCTCACACAGAGCAACAACACCGCACGGAAATCCAAACACAGCCATCTCGTAATTTATCCAAGCCAGGTTCCACGCTGAATTACAAGCTCAAGATCCGTACAACTCTGTGCAATAACTACCACAACAAGGAGCCCGAGAGATCTGGTTAGGAACCTGCTGAACACACAACGTACAAGAATAAATCTCATGGGTCACAAGCACAAAACCCACGGCTGGGAGTTACAACTCAAACCAGCAACTTATTCCAACAATACCACTAACAGGAAGCTTAAACAAAGGCTAAGACTAAGATCTCAACAAATATTCGAAGTTCTACCTCAACGACGCAACACACGGCCTAGGACAGCAACTTTGCGATCTCGCTCTAGCCAACAACAGCCTCCAAGAATGGTATAAGATGGAAGAGCTTCTCGAGAGGAGTCCAACGCTACCTCAAACACCCAAAACAACGGTCGGAAACGACGAGATTCACCGGATAAAATCAACGGTGAACAGTACTAGGGTTCGAGAAACAGAGGTCGATAATTTGGATAATTTTACTAAGTATGGGATCTGGTATCTAAAATTGAAGACCAAGTCTTTCTTAAATAAATCTCGCGACTGCTGAAATCTGGTTAAAATGTCCACCGACAAAACCAGCAGTTGCTCTACAACCATCGACTGGTTCTCAAATCCAAAAGCAGGATTGTATAACACTCAAAAGCTGATACCAGACGTTGCATCAAAACGCTGCGTTCCAACTTAATAAAACGGCGTCACATAAACTTAGCAGTTGTCGCTAACCCATCGACTGGATTCCTTAGCGCTAACTAAAACGACAACGCACATCCTACCAACTTAATAAAACGGCGTCACATAAACTTAGCAGTTGTCGCTAACCCATCGACTGGATTCCTTAGCGCTAACTAAAACGACAACGCACATCCTACGTCATCCAGTCGCTAGCTCTCGCGTAAAACAACCAGACGCAAGCTACAGGAAACCAGACGCAAGCTACAGTAGAGTTGACCATCGTTGACATCTGCTCTCAGCTGGACAACCAGTCGACACACACGCGAACAAATCCTCGCAGCTGGTACCAGTCGCAACATCCAAAAAACGTCACGCCAACTTATCGAAACGCTGTCGTTTGCCCTCAACAAACAAAATAAAGCAGCAGCTGAATACAAACACGCTACCAGCTTTCACTTAACACAACGCATCCAAATTTCACTAAAACGACGGCATTTAGGAATCTCGCGCTACCAAAACACGCTACGACTGGATTTCACCAAATCGACCAGCTCTCACCACGAAACCAGATCTCGCAACCAGATATCTACTCAAAAATACGATTAATCCAACAATTAATCTTAAATCAAATTCAGGTCTCACATACCCAGATTCTTCCCATAAACCTAACAATTCCATCTTCTGAAAAATAGAGGCTACTGCCTCTTTCTTTATCTTGTTTGACCCATATCTTCATTTGCTCATCTTGCAGCTGACCTTCTCGAATTTGTTCTAACAAATTTGATCTTACTGAGAGATTTTCCAAAATCGTATTACTGCAGCTGGACACTATCTCGAGTCCAAACTTTTCAATATCAGCTGCCAACGGCTTTTGAACAGTCAGCTGAGCTAATCCAACAGATTTCTGCTTAGAGCATCAGCTACCACATATGCTTTTCCTGGGTGATAGCTGATCGTACAGTCGTAATCTTTAACCAGCTCTAACCATCGGCTCTGCCTCATATTTAATTCTTTCTGGGTAATGAAGTATTTCAAACTCTTGTGATCTGTAAATATTTCACACTTCTCCCCATATAGATAATGTCTCCATATCTTAAGGGCAAAGACAACAGCTGCCAGTTCTAAGTCATGCGTTGGGTAATTCTTCTCGTGATCCTTCAGCTGTCTAGATGCATATGATATGACTTTACGATCCTGCATCAACACAGCTCCTAGTCCCAACTTTGATGCATCGGTATAAATTACAAATTTTCCTTCATCAGTTGGCATCGTCAACACAGGTGCTTCAAGCAATGCTTGCTTCAGTTTGTCAAAACTGTTTTGACATTCAACTGTCCAGTTATATTTCACCTGTTTTCTTGTTAACGTAGTCAAGGGAACAGCTATCTTGGAGAATCCTTGGTTAAATCGCCTATAATATCCAGCTAAACCCAAGAAACTCCTTATCTCTGCAACATTCATTGGTACTGGCCAGTCGCGAACAGCTTCTACTTTAGCTGGGTCGAATTCTATTCCATCCTTAGAAATTATATGGCCTAAGAACGATACTTTCTTCAACCAAAACTCGCATTTGCTGAATTTATCAAACAACTGCTTATCTTTCAAAATCTGTAGTACTGTTCTTAAATGTTGAACGAGCTCATATCTGGTCTTAGAATACACTAAAATATCATCAATAAAGACTACTACAAATTGGTCCAAAAATGGTTGGAAGACCCTATTCATTAAATCCATAAAAGCTGATGGAGCATTCGTAAGTCCAAAGGGCATAACTAAGAATTCATAATGGCCATACCTAGTTCTGAAGGCTGTTTTATAAACATCAGATGCCTTAATTTTCAGTTGGTGGTATCCAGACCTCAAGTCGATCTTAGAAAATACTACTGACCCTCTCAACTGGTCGAACAGATCTTCTATCCTAAGTAATGGATACTTATTCTAATCTTCAATTTATTCAGCTCCCAGTAATCTATACATAACCTCATACTTCCATCCTTTTTCTTAACAAATAAAACAGGGGCTCCCCGAGGGGAAGTACTTGGTCTAATAAACCCCTTCTCCAACAGATCTTGTATATGTTCTTTTAGTTCTTTCATTTCTGATGGAGCTAATCGATAGAGTGGTCTAGATACTGGAGCAGCTCCTGGAATTAAATCAATTGAAAATTCCAACTCTCTATATGGTGGCAATCCCTGGATATCTTCTGGAAAAACCTCAGGGAATTCATTTACTACCTCTACGTCTGACAGCTGGGGTCTATCAGTCACTGCCAAGGATGATAAAATTCGAGGAACTCTATTAACATGTTTGGCTAAAAACTGAAATGAATCTTTCTCTGGTGGGTGGAAAGCTACTGCGCGTAGTTTAAAGTCAATTACTACCCCATACTTAGTTAGCCAATCTATTCCCAAAATCATATCAAATTCTGGCATCGGCAATACAATTAAATCAGCAGTAATCTGATGCCCTTGAAGTTTAAGTTCTAAACTCGTAAACAATTCGTGCGATACCAGCTTCTCTCCTGATGGTACCGATACACAATAGCCTATAAATACTTGCTCTGGCTGGATGGGAAATTTCTTAACAAACTCAGTAGAAATGAATGAATTTGTAGCTCCTGAGTCTGTTAAAGCCAGAGAAGGAAATCCAGCTATTAAAATTTCACCTGTGACTACTGTCGAGTCTGGATGGGATTGTTCAGCTGTCATTACATAGGCTCTGCTAGTCACCAGTTGCTTGAGCATTGGACAATATTTCAAAATATGTCCGGGCATTCCACATTTATAGCAGACGTTTTGTCCAAGTCTGCATTGTCCCAGATGATTCTTGTGGCACTTAGGACATTCTGTTCTATTATTACCAGCAGGAACAGAGATAATAGGTTGAATCGATAGAAGCTTTTGCTCTTGAGGCCTCTGCTGGTTCTTGTTTTGCTTCTTGAACGGCCTCTGGTCCTTGCTCAGGCTTGTCACTTCTGCTGCCTTTCCTCATCAACATCTTTCCAATCTCTTTCAATCTCCAGGGCTCTATCCACTGCTTCTCTGTATGGAATACTTCGTCTAGTTCTTCCTCTTCCTGTCATTCTATATTCTATAGCCCGTAATCCACCACATACATATATCAGAACATGCTAAATAATTTAAAGACAATGCTCTGAAAATAAACTCACAACTTAGAGGAACGGACGATGAAATTTGATCCAGCTGATGGTGCGTGTGTTTATCTCAGGAACATTGCTCTGATACCATGTCGTGACGCCCGAACCCACGGGAATCACGAGTTTGGGTAAATAAAAATTTTCGAATAAAAAGAAGGGCTGAAAGACAATTTGTTATAAGCTATATTTCTTATAACTTTAAAAAGAAACGGAAACACAAAGACAAATCTAACAAACACTCACTTGGGCGCCAACTACTGGAAAAATTTGCGGAAAAAGAGACTTTATTATAAATTGCAATTGCGATTTACAACAGCTGATATTCTATATAAATGTACAACTGTTGCAAATGATCTAATACAGTACATTCTAAAACAAAACAACATCAGCTATGACACGAAAAACGTTGGCCTTGGACAAACACACGCCACCCAGCTGCTGATTCAAGTTTCACCTTCTGTCCGCTCTCCAGCTGTCGCACCTGCACCATTTTAAAAGCTAATGAGCCTAGGAGCTCAGCAAGTAAAACCTGAATAATAACAAGTTCAAATACGCAGGTGGACATCTGATCAATACATAAGTTAAAGGAACATCAATGATTTTCTTTCGTAAACTTTTCATAAACATAGAGACAGGGGATAATAGCCCAATTCTCAACATCAATATCATTTTCATTAGATTTACGGCTCAGAAGCTCTCCTTAGGTCCGTGTTGCACCTGATCAAGTGACTACTGATATCAGCCTTAGCCTTTGGCTTCTTTGCGTTAGGGCAATCGACATATAGACGACTGCTCACCCTTCTCTTTATGGGAGGGCAACTGATAGCTGCTCACCTCACCCATTATGACCGTCTGTTGTCTTTGCCATAAATCTTAAAATAAGCTTTTGTTCCTTTAACATTCTTTTCTTTAAACTTTCCTTCTTAAAATCCTCGGGTTCCTTCATTTAAAACTCTTGCTTCCGCTTTTAAAATTTTACTGAGTATCGAATTCAGCTTTTGGAAACATATCTTTGAAATGAAACCAGTCGTAAGAGAAACCAGTCGCAATGAATAGGAACCAGCTGAAATGAATAGTAAGCAGTCGCAAGATAGAAACCATCTGAAATGAATAGTAACTGTCTGTTGACAGCTACAACTTAAGGAAACGACGTCGTTAATTTGAACCAGTCGTAACAATAATCGCTAACAACGCGACTTGGGAATAAGTGTAAAATGATGTCGTTGCTTTAAGAAGCTGACGTAAGAAAGTCTGATAATAAGAATAAACAGACGTAAGAATATCTGTTATCAGACATGACCACGAATAAATGAAACGATGTCGTTAACGCATCAACCAGCCGCAAGGAAAAGCGCTAACAACCAGACGCAAGGATTTTCGCTAAATAACCAGACGCAAGGAAAATACCAGTAGCAATGAATAGTGCAACTGCTGGAATATACAATGGAATGCAACTGCTGGAATTAACAGCGCAACTACTGATTTTACGAAAACAACGCAGCTGCTGAAATTTTACTTGATATTTGTAACATCAAAACAACAACTATGATATCAGATGTTGCCTATCAAACCCGGATTTTATACTGATTCAACTAGCATCTACCGATTACATAGCTATCAAATTCTGATATTACAACTACTGAAAGGAAGAACATTCATAAACATTCTTGGATTAAACTCAAATCCTCATTACTTTTAAAACATCATAAACTTTCTGGAAAACATTTGGAAGCATCAAACCATTATTTTCGAACCCATCTTTCTTTCCTTTTCATGTCTAAATCATTTTAAACATGAAATTTAAACATACTGTAACATATAGGCAAGAAGATCAGAAAAAATCAATATATGCTTTAAATGGTGAGTCAATAATCAGCTTTTACTTGCCTTAAAAGAAGCTTTGCAACAGCAACCGATTCCTGCAGAAATCTTCTCCTTTAAGCAACGCACGAACTTCTCTTGTCAAATACTTTGAAGAATACTAAAGATTTTCTTTGCAAATGATTAAGATATTGCTTTCAAAACAGGTTTTTATATGAAAGGGATTAGTGGCATGCTACTTGTGAAATTAAGCATGACACACTTATAAAATTTAGTAAAATTCCCTTCCTCTCATTTTAATTTGTAAACACCAAACCTTTTTCAAAATAAATCATTTGTCCTCCTTAAAGATATTTTCAATCCCTAAAAACTGTTCGTGCATCACCCTTGGAGTCATCCACCAAAACCAGCTGCGTTACATCTATTTTTCTGAAATCATTGAAATCAGACAATGCATAAAATTTTCAACATGTCATTTTAAATCTATAAAATGAACAAAATGCATAATGTGGTCCTATGGATTTTTGGGGCGTTACAGTTCGGTTGCTGTAAAGTCTGAGGAAATTGAGAAGTATGCATCCCTTCAGGCGCATGATAGCAACCTCATCCAACCGTCAACGGAACCTGCGTCAGCACATCCAACAAACTCTCCTCGATATCAACTGCTCTATCCACAGCCTCAGCATACGTCGATGGGGCTCCAGCCAACACCAACTGAACCAACTCTGGCCTCAATCCCTTACTTGTTCCTCTTTGTTCTCTCCTGGCTAGCAACATGCGGAACATACGCCAAAAGGGAAGAAAACTGTCTGGCATACTCAGTAACCTTCAAATTGCCTTGATTCAGATTGTCAAACTCCCTTTCTCGGTTATTGAAGTACGACTCTGGAGTATACTCCTGTCGAAACGCTGCACAGAAGCTCTCCCAAGAAACCAAGGCTCCGGTCTCTATCATCACCCGGGAGTACCTTTCCACCAACGTCGAGCATGCTCTCTCAACTGCAAAACGCCAACTTCAGTCTCCGCTCTGCGGTGTACTCCAAGTATCTCCACCAACGTCGAGCATGCTCTCTCAACTGCAAAACGACCAACTTCAGTCTCCGCTCTGCGGTGTACTCCAAAGTATCAAACAAGTCCTCCATATTTTCCAACCAGCCTTCAGCCGAAAGACCACCCTCGACGCCAGTGAACGTAGGGGGGTTCGTCCTCTGAAATCGGGCCAAGACTAACTTCATCTCGCCTATCTGTCTCGTCACATCCTCCACCTCTGCCTGTCTCTCTCTACGACGCAAAGGGATATTCTGCTGCACATCCTCGTCACTCTCCGAGGCTCTAGACTCCTCAGTGGAACTTCTAGCAGTCCTACCTCTACCTCTCCTCGGTGGCATCTAATCAAATCTCAAGGTAAGACTAACAGCAGATAATCACAGAGACAGATATCATATCACACAAGTCACGGAGTCAAGTAAGAAATCAAATCAAAAATCTGTGCCTAAACTCGAGTGTGATCAAACAAAAACGAGCTTATCCCAGTTTAAGCTCTGATACAAAAAATGTCAGGCCCCGTGTTAATCAACAAACATTAACGCACAATTAAGCACATACACGCGGAAGCATAAAGATAGGGCTTAAAATTTTTGAAGTCTGGGCCTGAATAATAAAAATCATCATTCAAAATATTCATCTCAAAATAGGATTTACTCAACATCCAACAACAGACAGGTAAACAATTAAACTCAAATAACATATCCCCCAAAATACATAGAAACTCAGGGCATCCCCTGGTTCAATACATAATACAATTCACTGGGACTCAACCAAACGGGGATCTACTAGCTGAAGCTCCACTCTGCCCAGCTATATTACCTGCAACTCCTGCATTGGGCAACACAGACCCAAGAACACAAAAGAAGGAAAAGAGAAACGAGGTCAAACCTCAGTACGAAGAGCACTAAAACAACAGCAATTCATAAACATGCAGTAAATCAAAACATGAATGCATGAGGGTTTCTCAAAGAATAGCTCATCTAGGCCAACGAGTCAGCTGGAAATCAAGGCGAGCCTCTATACCACGCACAGCCACTCAGCCGGTGGAAATCATCGGTCCGTGATATTCAGGGCTGGCCACTCAATTACCCATCACAGCTCGGTGGTATCCAGACACGATGACTCAGTCGGTCACCACTTCGATGATCGCGTTGGACCTTTCAGGCACGACACATCTGTTTGCCGATCACAATGTAGCTCTTCCTCGGGTTCTCAATCAATCATCAGGCTCAATATGTATGCATGTTGCCATGAAATTCAAATCTGATTTCAACATGCACAATTTACGCAAACAGAAAATAAATTCAAGCAATGAGCCAAACCTGTTTCACGTAAAACACAAAATATGCAAAACACCATTCATGCTCCAAAATACTACACGCTTATGCCAAAATTGTAATCAGAAGCTCAATTCGTACATCAGTTCTCAGTTTCTACCTCAACAGATCTCACCAGGGCACGGCAACCTCAGCCTGCTCAAATCTGCTTCCTCGCTGGTCTCGAAAAACACAGCAGGAACTGCTTGGGAGCTCAAATCTGTCAAAGCATCTAACCATTCAACTCAAATCTGAACATATACACCTTACTGTCTACGGTCAGAACTCAACTCTGGTTCTACCTATCAACTCAGGTTCTAACATCTAGAACTAAACTTGAAACAGTAAGGAAACACTTACCCAGAAGCTCAAACGAGCTAAAGAACTCCTGGGTCAGCTATCGCAAAAATTCACGAACACTGAAATTCATTCGTGCTCCACCTACGCATCGACTCTGGTCGCCTACCTGGTAACAATCGCAAGGGCTAAGGGAGACGAGTTCAGCGCCACCAACCTTGCTCCAAACTATGGAAAAAATCGACAGTAAATCGGAGAAATATTGTTCTATGAACAGTAACTATGGAGGGTTTCACTGAGGCAGACGATAAGAAATGTTGGGTTCGAAATAAGCTAAGTGCTAATCAGCTCTTGCATTAAATCTTTGAGTCAAAGCCTACAGTGGAAGTCAACACCGACATAAACAGATCTATGCATCAGATCTTAGCACTAAGGCACAAGTCCTCAAATCTTATCCCAGCGTTAACTCAAATCTGAGTTCTCAACGCTAACGCTAAACACAAGCGTAACTAATCAAAACGACGACGTACCAAAGTTCCCGTTCGCACAGGAAAAACGATGTCGCACTGCCTTCACGTATGAAATAGATCTCAGCACTCACTGCTGTTCACGCTAAACCAGATCTCTCATCAAATTCTAGCGCTAACACCAGCTGTCAACCCAGAAACGTTGAATAAGAAGTGGCATCTCTGCGCTAACTCTCACATCTAAGTTCGCTTGCCAAACAACTCTGTTGACCCGCGTTGACATCTGGTCATGCTCCTGAACAGATTTCACCCGTTATGGAGACATCTGAAATTGCGAAACAACGACGCATCACTCCTCGCGCCAAGCTCGACTACTCAGATCTCATTCGATAGAAACCAGCGACTCAAAGCTGAACAGTACTATGTCAAAGCTGAAAATCACCAACTAGATTCGACAAAATTCTCAAATCTGACATTCGAAAATTCGCCACTCTCGTGACTAATCCCAAACTAAATCTGATTACTAGATTAATCACTAATTGTCTAATCTCAATCCTCACAGGATGCAGAGACTCTAAATGAATTATCCAAATTCTGTAGGGAAAATTCATATCACGATTGGAAAGAAAACAACTCAAGGCTTATAGGATATGAGGAAACTGGATAAAACCTTGCACAATAATTTCATTCAGTTTATAGAGGAATGTTTATGAAATAACTGATACAATTTCGATCTCAAATCTAATCTGAACAAAATATGTAATCTGTGCTAGCGCGAAAACGTAGGTTTCACGATAAACACCCTTGATCTGATCCAGCTCGCACCAACCAACAACCTTTAAACCTGATCACCTGCACTTAGGAAAACTAGTGAGCCTAGAGTCTCAGCAAGCAAATCTAGAAATAACGAAGGCATGCAGTACATGCATAAAAATACGTATTATTGTAACTGAAAGTACGTATGTTTATACACATGAAATCTAAACAACTGAATACTGGTAATCTGATAACTGGGAAACTGAAAGCATAAACTGAAAACATGCTTGAAACATTTAAAACATTATCGGTATTTAAAGGAAGTAAGCTTTAACATAAACCTTTCTCACTGCTATGGTTGTAAACCCCTTTTTCAGTTCTTATTTTCTGTTGAGTTATGGCGTAGAAGCTCTCCTTAGGTCAGTTGCTTTAACAAGATATAATCTGTATACACGCTCTAAGGATCCCAAACTACGTGAAGGGGCATATAGGTTCATCAACCCATAATCCTTTTCCTTCTTTCTTGAAGGGGTATATAGTTCGTCAACCATAATCCTTGTCCTTCCTATGGAGAGGCAAACCAGTTCGTCAGTCAGCGTCCTCACACTCCCTCTGCTGATTGTCTAAACTTCGACATTTTACTTCCTTTAAATCTTTCTTTAAGTTTTTTTTAAAACTACTTTTCTCTGATCTGTATAGGATCGTTTTCTAACATGGTTCGCTATTTTAAAACTCTTTTGATGTTCAAAATCTACTAGGAGTTCATCGGAGTTCAATCGAAGAAGAAAACTTGAATCAGCTCAGGATATAAAAACAAATACGAATAGCATAGCTCTATACTGAAGAACTATCTCATGAAATTGGGTATAAATTCAAACAGATTAGAGTTATACCTTCGAATCAAAGCTAAAGAAAGAATAATTAGACTTAAAATTACAGTATCAGTCCAGAGTGGATCTAAGCCGAATCAGCTCAGCTCGAAGTATGAACAGATCAGGAGCTCAGATTAGAAAATCAGATCTGGGTTGTTTGGTCAACTCAGATTAGGAAAATTCAACACAACTTAAATGGGCAGACTGGATTACGATGGTCAAACAAAGTCAACTCAGCTTGGATAATGAAATCAGATTACGAGCGTAAAACAACTCTATGTGAGAAATCAGATCGTGGATAATAAACAACTCTAGGAAAGTAAACAGATCGTGACTTAGAATAAGCTTAGGAAAATAAACAGATCGCGAACTTAGCTCAATAATGACTAACAGCTTAGAAGATTTCTTTAGTTTGAAGCAAAAGAAAATATCTAAGAAACATCCAGAAACAAAACACGTAAGCTTCTTGTAAGCTTGTTGGTCCCTGTTTTCGAAGGAAACTTAGCAGCCACTGATTTAAAATGAGTGTTTAAACTTTTTGCGCTGCTACAAACGAGCTGCAATAGCTCAATGTTCTTGAACATTTAAAAATCACGAAGAGCACCGGAGACAGATCTGGTATGAAATTAAAATCATGCGGAAACACCAGAACTGAATCCTTGTATTTTAAAACCAACTCAAACAGATTTATGTGCAACATAAATCTGTTCGAACTGTGCAAGTGCTAACTGTAAACGTGAGTGCTGAAATATAAGCAAGTGCTGAATTATGCGATGCTAAGTATAAAATACAAGTGCTGAAATCTGTGTATGCGTGCTAAAGTAAATATGCAGGTGCTGAATGAATAAAAGAATACGATACGATACACAGCAGATTTGTTTCTGGAAGTTCGGACCTCAATGTCCTACATCTCCCCTTCTTCCACCTCGGAAGGCTCCACTAGAAGACTTTGATCTATACAACACGTACAGACCCAATCCCGCAACCAGCAGCTGCGAGAACTCCTAGACTTCACAAATGCACACCAGCCGCAACTGTGTGACTAACTACATACACATGAGTTTTACGTCATCGTGCTTGGACGGTAACTGATTGTGAAATGGTTTTGAGATTCATTCACCAATGGATGTGAATGAATCTCTGTCTGTGAGATTGTTACAATTAAGCTCTCAACTTTCTGTTTCTCACACACTAGGGAAATGCTCTAACAAGCTAAATCTAGCTCCGCTGTCAACTGCAATTAAGCTTTCTCTAGAATGATAGTTGACAGCTTTGCTTCTGGTTCATTTTCCCTCTGCTGGTGCACTGTGCAATCAACGTATTTTCTGCGACAGCCTCACAACGACCAACTGCTCTTCAATGGCGCTTCTCAAAGTATATAA
The DNA here is from genome assembly GCA_001598015.1 of Dorcoceras hygrometricum. Classification (NCBI taxonomy): domain Eukaryota; kingdom Viridiplantae; phylum Streptophyta; class Magnoliopsida; order Lamiales; family Gesneriaceae; genus Dorcoceras; species Dorcoceras hygrometricum. The sequence goes on along the minus strand of KV001325.1, from coordinate 99,719 downwards.
GCCTCTGTTTGAATATAGCCGTTAGACAGTGAATCCAAATCTTTTCTGCGCTTGTCAAGGACAAATTGTCGTCTTTCTAAATACGTGCAATGCTCCTCTGTAAATCGTACTATTTCCCAGAATAGTACAAATCTTGTTCCCTTAATTCAGGCAATTTGCACGACTTAATCTCAGCCATTTATTCTTCCATCTTGAGCGTTGATTGCGTCTGAGTGTATACCAGCAGATTGTTCAACAGCTGTTCGCTGGCTGTTGGTTTCCTTAGTCACAACACTTCGCGCAACAGCTGGTTCACCTTCATTGCAATAGCTGGGAAGAGGTGCTCTCGACATGTTGTCCAGACGCTGGTCTAAAAACCGGGTGAGATGATGTGCTTGCGTCTGATTGTCCAGCTGGTGGTAACGATATGCTTGCAGCTGGTTGTCCAGTCGTTGGTCGTGAAATGCTTGCGACTGAATTTCCTAACGACTGGTTAGATCAAACGATGTCGTATAAACTTATTCAAACGACATCGTTTGCTATGCATCCTCGACTGGTTGATTAAAGCCCTGTAGCTCTCGTCTGGATGTAGCACCACTGTAGCTGCCTGCTGAATGCACTGTAGCCTGCTACTGATTATAACGAACGCACAAACCATCTGCTGAATCTTTAGTGCGAGGGCAAAACGTTGTCGTATCAACTTATGTAAACGACATCGTTTTGCTATCGCTAACTCCAAGTACCGTCTGCTGGTGAACATTAGCTTCCTGCTGATTGTGATGTCACTGCTGATGACATCATCTATGCTTAGCGCTCCAGCTGCTTTCTTTATTTGCTGATTGTGATGACATCGATTCTGATGTCATCATCGCTGATTCCAGATCTTGCACTTCTTGATAACTGCTGACTGTGATGACGTCATCCTTGCTGCTCATTGCTTCCTCCAGAATATATGCTGACGTCATCAATGCTGATTCTCGATTTCTTTTCGCTTCAATCCAACAGCTGATTTCTTCTACTTCTGAACACTGTAGCTCACTGCTGAATTGTTCTTCTTTGATACTTCTCCAGCAGACTTCACAGTTCCTGTTCCAGCTGGTTCTCTTATTGGTGTTCCTGCTGGTCCACCTACGTCTTTAGCGCTTGCAGCTGATTCATATCGTTCCAGCTGATTCACTTCGCTCCAGCTGGTTCAACTTGGCCTCCGCCTGATTACGAACATCTGACTCAACTTTGGACGTCTCCATTGATAATCCAGCTGCCGTTTACATTAATGCACCAAACCAGCTGCTGAACTTTATCTTTCAAACCATCGGATGGACAGATTACTGCTACTGTTCATCTTCTTCTTCGATCTGAAATCTGTACACTAAGTAGAATTGTTAGAAACACAATAACAGATTTTGTGTAATTCAAAACTTAATCGTGATCTGTTTACACAGATCCATCAATCTCTCCCTTTTTGATTTACACAAAACCTTAAATAATCTATGCATGTTCTAACAATTCTCTCCCTTTTTGTGGGAATCAAAAAGAGTTCGAATCTGGGTCTTCCCATGAATTTAAAATGAAACTCTCCCTACACTGTTACAACAAAAACAACCTAATAGCAGGAGTTTTAAATTTGAAATACAAAACCAGCTTTTGGGAAGCACCGTATGCAAGAGCTATATGATTTTGAAACTGAACTGGTGCATAGCTCAAATTAACAAAGACAGCGACGCCACTCTCCCTGTCTTTTATAACATAAGCTCAAAACATTTTAAAAATAAAGATTTTGGCACCAGCTGAAATTCCGCAAAACAGAACATTTAAAACAAATCAGAGCACTTAGAACATTGTTTCAAATAGCAAGTGCTACTGAGTTACTTAAATATATGAAGAACCAGTACAGATAAAAGCTCAGATTTTTCCTTCTTCTATCTCGTCCCATGTGCTTGTCACCGAGCCTCGCTCCAGGTGATCTTACAGCACAACGAAAATAGAAGCTTGGCATCCGCACTGGAATCGCGCATCCCGTGACAGTTCATCAAGCGAAAAACCGGTTCTATATTAAAACAACATCTGGCCTTCATAAAATAAGCTTCTCAAAACAGTTAAAACATTAAAAAACATAGCACATGTGTTTTAAAATAAGTGCTCGTTCAAGAACAACCTGCTCTGATACCAATTGTTGGTCCCTGTTTTCGAAGGAAACTTAGCAGCCGCTGATTTAAAATGAGTGTTTAAACTTTTTCGCTGCTACAAACGAGCTGCAATAGCTCAATGTTCTTGAACACTTAAAAATCACGAAGAGCACCGGAGACAGATATGGTATGAAATTAAAATCATGCGGAAACACCAGAACTGAATCCTTGTATTTTAAAACCAACTCAAACAGATTTATGTGCAACATAAATCTGTTCGAGACTTTGCAAGTACTAACTGTAAACGTGAGTGCTTAAATATGAGCAAGTGCTGAATTATGCGATGCTAAGTATAAAATACAAGTGCTGAAATCTGTGTATGCGTGCTAAAGTAAATATGCAGGTGCTGAATGAATAAAAGAATAAGATACGATACACAGCTGATTTGTTTCTGGAAGTTCGGACCTCAATGTCCTACATCTCCCCTTCTTCCACCTCGAATGGCTCCACTAGAAGATTTGATCTATACAACACGTACAGACCCAATCCCGCAACCAGCAGCTGCGAGAACTCCTAGACTTCACAAATGCACACCAGCCGCAACTGTGTGACTAACTACATACACATGAGTTTTACGTCATCGTGCTTGGACGGTAACTGATTGTGAAATGGTTTTGAGATTCATTCACCAATGGATGTGAATGAATCTCTGTCTGTGAGATTGTTACAATTAAGCTCTCAACTCTCTGTTTCTCACACACTAGGGAAATGCTCTAACAAGCTAAATCTAGCTCCGCTGTCAACTGCAATTAAGCTTTCTCTAGAATGATAGTTGACAGCTTTGCTTCTGGTTCATTTTCCCTCTGCTGGTGCACTGTGCAATCAACGTATTTTCTGCGACAGCCTCACAGCGACCAACTGCTCTTCAATGGCGCTTCTCGAAGTATATAAGCCTCTGTTTGATTATAGCCGTTAGACAGTGAATCCAAATCTTTTCTGCGCTTGTCAAGGCCAAATTGTCGTCTTTCCAAATACGTGCAATGCTCCTCTGTAAATTGTACTATTTCTCAGAATAGTACAAATCTTGTTCCCTTAATTCCAGGCAATTTGCACGACTTAATCTCAACCATTGATTCTTCCATATTGAGCGTTGATTGCGTCTGAGTGTATACCAGCAGATTGTTCAACAGCTGTTCGCTCAGCTGTTGGTTTCCTTAGTCACAACACTTCGCGCAACAGCTGGTTCACCTTCATTGCAATAGCTGGGAAGAGGTGCTCTCGACTGGTTGTCCAGACGCTGGTCTTAAAACCGGGTGAGATGATGTGCTTGCGTCTGATTGTCCAGCTGGTGGTAACGATATGCTTGCAGCTGGTTGTCCAGTTGTTGGTCGTGAAATGCTTGCGACTTGATTTCCCAACGACTGGTTAGATCAAACGATGTTGTATCAACTTATTCAAACGACATCATTTGCTATGCATCCTCGACTGGTTGATTAAAGCCCTGTAGCTCTCGTCTGGATGTAGCACCACTATAGCTGCCTGCTGAATGCACTGTATCCTGCTGCTGATTATAACGAACGCACAAACCATCTGCTAATCTTTAGTGCGAGGGCAAAACGCTGTCGTATCAACTTATGTAAACGACATCGTTTTGCTATCTCTAACTCCAAGTATCGTCTGCTGGTGAACATTAGCTTCCCGCTGATTGTGATTTCACTGCTGATGACATCATCTATGCTTAGCGCTCCAGCTGCTTTCTTTATCTGCTGATTGTGATGACATCACTGCTGATGTCATCATCGCTGATTCCAGATCTTACACTTCTTGATAACTGCTGACTGTGATGACGTCATCCTTGCTGCTCATTGCTTCCTCCAGAATATATGCTGACGTCATCACTGCTGATTCTCAATTTCTTTTCGCTTCAATCCAACAGATGATTTCTTCTACTTCTGAACACTGTAGCTCACTGCTGAATTGTTCTTCTTCGATACTTCTCCAGCAGACTTCACAGTTCCTGTTCCAGCTGGTTCTCTTATTGGTGTTCCTGCTGGTCCACCTACGTCTTTAGCGCTTGCAGCTGATTCTTATAGTTCCAGCTGATTCACTTCGCTCCAGCTGGTTCAACTTGGCCTCCGCCTGATTACGAACAGCTGACTCAACTTTGGACGTCTCCATTGCTAATCCAGCTGCAATTTACATGAATGCACCAAACCAGCTGCTGAACTTTATCTTTCAAACCATCGGCTGGACAGATTACTGCTACTGTTCATCTTCTTCTTCGATCTGAAATCTGTACACTAAGTGAAATTGTTAGAAACACAATAACAGGTTTTGTGTAATTCAAAACTTAATCAGGATCTGTCAAAACAGATCCATCAATCTCTCCCTTTTTGGATGAGGCCAGAGGGCGAGGTCTGTACAATTTTAAAAATAAAGATTTTCGCACCAGCTGAAATTCCGCAAAACAGAACATTTAAAACAAATCAGAGCACTTAGAACATTGTTTCAAATAGCAAGTGCTACTGAGTTACTTAAATATATGAAGAACCAGTACAGATAAAAGCTCAGATTTTTCCTTCTTCTATCTCGTCCCATGTGCTTGTCACCGAGCCTCGCTCCAGGTGATCTTACAGCACAATGAAAATAGAAGCTTGGCATCCGCACTGGACTCGCGCATCCCGTGAAAGTTCATCAAGCGAAAAACCGGTTCTATATTAAATCAACATCTGGCCTTCATAAAATAAGCTTCTCAAAACAGTTAAAACATTAAAAAACATAGAACATGTGTTTTAAAATAAGTGCTCGTTCAAGAACAACCTGCTCTGATACCAATTGTTGGTCCCTGTTTTCGAAGGAAACTTAGCAGCCGCTGATTTAAAATGAGTGTTTAAAGTTTTTGCGCTGCTACAAACGAGCTGTAATAGCTCAATGTTCTTGAACACTTAAAAATCACGAAGAGCACCGGAGACAGATCTGATATGAAATTAAAATCATGCGGAAACACCAGAACTGAATCCTTGTATTTTAAAACCAACTCAAACAGATTTATGTGCAACATAAATCTGTTCGAGACTGTGCAAGTGCTAACTGTAAACGTGAGTGCTGAAATATAAGCAATTGCTGAATTATGCGATGCTAAGTATAAAATACAAGTGCTGAAATCTGTGTATGCGTGCTAAAGTAAATATGCAGGTGCTGAATGAATAAAAGAATACGATACGATACACAGCACACCAGCCGCAACTGTGTGACTAACTACATACACAAGTTTAACGTCATCGTTCTTGGACGGTAACTGATTGTGAAATGGTTTTGAGATTCATTCACCAATGGATGTGAATGAATCTCTGTCTGTGAGATTGTTACAATTAAGCTCTCAACTCTCTGTTTCTCACACACTAGGGAAATGCTCTAACAAGCTAAATCTAGCTCCGCTGTCAACTGCAATTAAGCTTTCTCTAGAATGATAGTTGACAGCTTTGCTTCTGGTTCATTTTACCTCTGCTGGTGCACTGTGCAATCAACGTATTTTCTGCGACAGCCTCACAACGACCAACTGCTCTTCAATGGCGCTTCTCGAAGTATATAAGCCTCTGTTTGATTATAGCCGTTAGACAGTGAATCCAAATCTTTTCTGCGCTTGTCAAGGCCAAATTGTCGTCTTTCCAAATACGTGCAATGCTCCTCTGTAAATTGTACTATTTCCCAGAATAGTACAAATCTTGTTCCCTTAATTCCAGGCAATTTGCACGACTTAATCTCAACCATTGATTCTTCCATATTGAGCGTTGATTGCGTCTGAGTGTATACCAGCAGATTGTTCAACAGCTGTTCGCTCAGCTGTTGGTTTCCTTAGTCACAACACTTCGCGCAACAGCTGGTTCACCTTCATTGCAATAGCTGAGAAGAGGTGCTCTCGACTGGTTGTCCAGACGCTGGTCTTAAAACCGGGTGAGATGATGTGCTTGCGTCTGATTGTCCAGCTGGTGGTAACGATATGCTTGCAGCTGGTTGTCCAGTTTTTGGTCGTGAAATGCTTGCGACTTGATTTCCCAACGACTGGTTAGATCAAACGATGTTGTATCAACTTATTCAAACGACATCGTTTGCTATGCATCCTCGACTGGTTGATTAAAGCCCTGTAGCTCTCGTCTGGATGTAGCACCACTATAGCTGCCTGCTGAATGCACTGTAGCCTGCTGCTGATTATAACGAACGCACAAACCATCTGCTAATCTTTAGTGCGAGGGCAAAACGCTGTCGTATCAACTTATGTAAACGACATCGTTTTGCTATCTCTAACTCCAAGTACCGTCTGCTGGTGAACATTAGCTTCCTGCTGATTGTGATGTCACTGCTGATGACATCATCTATGCTTAGCGCTCCAGCTGCTTTCTTTATCTGCTGATTGTGATGACATCACTGCTGATGTCATCATCACTGATTCCAGATCTTGCACTTCTTGATAACTGCTGACTGTGATGGCGTCATCCTTGCTGCTCATTGCTTCCTCCAGAATATATGCTGACGTCATCACTGCTGATTCTCTATTTCTTTTCGCTTCAATCCAACAGCTGATTTCTTCTACTTCTGAACACTGTAGCTCACTGCTGAATTGTTCTTCTTCGATAATTCTCCAGCAGACTTCACAGTTCCTATTCCAACTGGTTCTCTTATTGGTGTTCCTGCTGGTCCACCTACGTATTTAGCGCTTGCAGCTGATTCTTATCGTTCCAGCTGATTCACTTCGCTCCAGCTGGTTCAACTTGGCCTCCGCCTGATTACGAACAGCTGACTCAACTTTGGACGTCTCCATTGCTAATCCAGCTGCCGTTTACATGAATGCACCAAACCAGCTGCTGAACTTTATCTTTCAAACCATCGGCTGGACAGATTACTGCTACTGTTCATCCTCTTATTCGATCTGAAATCTGTACACTAAGTAGAATTGTTAGAAACACAATAACAGGTTTTGTGTAATTCAAAACTTAATCGGGATCTGTTTACACAGATCCATCAAATCTACTTGAAGAACATCCCAGAAATTTCAAGAAGAAAGAAGAAACTGCCTCAAACATCATAAAACATTTTCGAACAACTCCAGCAAACCATTACTTTCTCATGAAAACATCATGATCTCAACTCTGTGTGAAAAACTTCAAAAACATTTCTCAAACCTCTAAAACTAACACAAGCATGCAAGCAGGGAATCAATATATGCTTTCGAAAGTGCAGCACGAAATAGAGTTTACTTTCCTCAACTGCTGAACACAGCTAACAGAAATCCTCCGGCATTGAACAACTTACAAGCGCGATCCAAAAATCACTTTGAAAGATTTGAAGTTTTGGTTGGTTTGTTGAGAGCTCTTCACCGCTTTAAAAAGGAAAATCTTTTGAAAGAGTTTGATTGTGGTGATTGTGAAGTGATGATATGTGTATTTAAAGAAAACTGAAAGCATGAGATCATTGTTTAAAAAATCTTTGAAAGCACCACTTCATATACAAGCATGCATAAACCGAACCGAATTTAAAGCAGGCTGAACCGTACTTGTTAGTATTCGACCGGAAAACTCCTGTGAACCGGGCTCATATTCTAATCTGAAATTTAGCTCAGACGAAAGCTGAATCTCTGAATTGAATCTGAAGAAGGGTAATAAAACTATCAAATTAAACCCTTCGGAAATTTAGATCTATCATTGTGGATTTATGGATTTGCTGGGTGTTACACAAAGTCCTTGACAAATTCCATCCACTCGCGCTACCTCATATTCAAACCAAACTGTGTGAAGATGTACTATAGGCTTTTGTGGTCGGTTTTACACCCGAAACTGCTCACCATAAAGGTAGTGGAGCCAAATCTTCAATTCAAACACTATGGCGACCAATTCTAAGTCATGAACTAGATAACGGATCTCATGAGGCTTTAGCTGACGATAAGCATAAGCAATCACCAGCCTGTTCTGCATTAGCACACATCCCAGTCCATTCTACATATATCATAACACACAACGAAACCACCTGAGCCTGCAGGAAATTCCAAAACTGGAGTTGTGGTCAGCTTTTACTTCAGCAATAGGAAACTGTACTCACAATCCTCTGTCCACACAAATCGACGGTCTTTCTGGGTCAACTGAGGCAGAGGTCTAGATATTATAAAATCCATTGATAAAGCTTCTATGCAGTCAATCCCAAGAAACTACAAATTTCGTAGAAATTTTTGGGCCGTTCGGAGTTTACAACAGCTTACACCTTGATAGGATCAATCGATATGCCCTGAGCTGAAACAACATGACCTAGAAATACAACACTGTCAAACAATAACTCACACTTAGAAAATTTGGCATACAACTCTGAGTCTCTAAATATCTGGAGGACTAATTCAAATTCTCCTTATGCTCATTCTTTGCCCTAGAATAGACCAAGATATCTTCTATGAACATGATCACAAACCGGTATTTGACTTGAAAAAACCAGTTCATCAAATCCATAAAGACAACTATAGAATTCGTCAAACCAAAAGGCATAACCAAGAACTCATAATGTTCTTGTCCGAAACGTTTTCTTAGAAATGTCGATCTGTATTCTCAGCTGTTGATAGCCTGAACGGTATATTGGAGTACATAGTTGAACCTTGTAGCTGATCAAACAAGTCATCGATTCAGGACAGAAGATACTTGTTCTTCACCGTCGCTTTATTCAGCTGCAAAAAATTGATACACATCCTCATTGTCCCATCTTTCTTATTAACAAACAAAATCAGAGCTCCCCAGGGTGACATACTCAGTCTACCAAAACCTTTCTCCAAATGATCATGCAACTGAACCTTGAGTTCTCACAACTCCGTGGGCGCCAACCTGTACGGGGCTCTCGATATCGAGTCAGTCCCTAGCATCAACTCGATACTAAAATTGATTCCCTTCTTGGATGGAAGTCTAGAATCTTATCAGGAAAAACATCAGGGAACTCCTTGAACATGGGAAGATCACAAAGCTCTAAAATAGGTTCGGGTGTCACATCCAAAGAATAAATCATGAACCAAAGTTCTCCAGTGACAACAGCCAGAGCATCTCCATGGCTGAGACTAGTGAGATTTTAGATCGAGAATCAATACCGTAGAAACCCCACTTCTCACCAAATTGAAGCATAAACAACATGAAACAATCGACTGTGACCCTGTAACTCGCTAGGACATCCATCCCCGATATATTCAAAATCTCATCTCCAAATTAATAAGGTTTGCCATCGATAGGTTCCCATCAAACTTAACCACATAGTCTAGAACTATCTCTCGGGAAAAACAAACTAACGCCGACACGAGTAGTGTTAGAGTAGGTGCCCAAGTAGCCAACTTGTGGGATATGGGTTCTTGTTGACTCTATGTAAAACAATCTTTATTTATGAATTTCGCATTCTTTTATGACATTCTTTATCTTCATTATATGATTAAAATTGTTGGATAATGATTATCCCTAAGGCCAAAATTTTGACTTTAAAACTTGAAAATAAAATATTAGGTCCAACAATATTAAAAAAGTTGACTAAATATTTGACTTTAAAATATTTTACCAAAATAATCTTAAAATTGGACTCTATAATTTAAAATTGAATTTTAAAAAGTTTATAAAATACTCACTCCTTAACTTTAAAATCAAAAATTAAAATTTGACAAAAATCCCATAAATCAAATAAATTCAAAAAATGCTGGAAAACATCTTAAAATATGCTTTAAAATCAAATAAATTCATCCACGAACTTTGGCAACCCCTAAGACTCGAAATCTTAATTTTCAGAAAAATGACCCGATGAGTCTCACTTAGAGCGACAAAATGGTAAAAATCATTAAAATCCATTTCTTCGCAAATAACTCCCTGTTTTGACCCACATCTCCCTAACTCACCCCACTAGCCACTGGAACAAACTAGTCTCAAAAACGATTCAAGACATGACCAACCCGACGCCCGCAAACCCACTGCCAACGTGCAGACTGCATCAAGGACACATGCTAGCCATAAAATTCATAAATAATTCGTTCCTAGACCAAATCGCTTCCCGTTGGGACCTACGTGACTCTAACTCAATGATATATCTCCTTAAATCAACCTTGACCACTCATACCGCATAGAGTGACTTACCTGACCCCAAAAACTCTACTGTCGCGCACAGACGGCAAGCCAGGACACGTGCTGATCATAAAATTCATAACTAATTCATTCCTTGACGAAATAGCTTCCCGTTTGAACCTAAGTGATCCTAACTCGATATAACTAATGGTACCATCCTTGGTCCGAACCCAAGCCTCAAGAACCATCCATGACCGAAGCACATCAAGAGATGGATCAAATATGGGTTGAAAATCATGATATATGCATGGATCTCAAACAATAAACATAGATCAATTCAAATAACATACAATTCATGAAATCATTGATTAAAAACATAATATTATGGCTTAAATGGTGAGAAAAAGAATAGATATCATATGCCTGGCTTGGAGAAAGATGAGATCTGCGAGTTACTGACGTAGAGAATGCGAGATCAGGGCAGAAACCACCTTGGATCACCAAAATTCTCGAAATTTCGATGGGGATGTTTGAGAGGGGAAGGGGACGGCTATCATGGGAGAGTGGAGGCTAGGGTTTGCAAAGATTTGTGTTATGAAATAATGATGGTGCCAAAAATGACCCCAAAGGCTTAATTAAGAAATTAAATTGGATTTTTACATTCTATCCCTCCACTAAGTTACCATGTTAATCAAAGCTCTAATCCATGCTTTTAAAACCTCTTATTTTCGAAATAAAGGCCTCCCATAATTTTAAAATACAATAAGGTTCAATAAAACAGCCCGTATAGGCGAAAAAACGGGTTCCCCCTAAAAATAATCATAAAAACCTCAATTTTCAGGAATTAAAAATAATAAATTCATTTTAAAAATCCAAGGACTTAAAAATCTCAAATTATTTTCATCTCGATCGTCCCTAATCTCGTACACGTGTCCGTAACTCAAACTGACTGAAAACATGACATACATACCATGCAACATAAAAATCATGAATAAATCACATAAAATGGCATGTAATCATCTAAAATTATTTTTCCCTAGTCATGCACTCATTTCTACGTATTCAGGAATTCCTAGGTGTTACAACTCTCCCCCTTATAGTTATTTCGTCCCCGAAATTAAGTAAGTACCAAATAGATCAGGGTAGCACGTCCTCATATCGGGCTCCGTCTCCCAGGTAGCCTCATCCTCTGAGTGATTCTACCACCGAACCTTGACCATCGGAATACTCCGTGCTTTCAGTCTATGCTCCTCTCGAGCCAAAATCTGCACTGGACTCTCCTCAAAAGATAAATCAGGTGCCAACTGGAGCGGCTCAAAATCCAACACGTGTGACGGATTCGGAACATACTTACGCAGCATCGAGATGTGGACAACTCTCCCCCTTATAGTTATTTCGTCCCCGAAATTAAGTAAGTACCAAATAGATCAGGGTAGCACGTCCTCATATCGGGCTCCGTCTCCCAGGTAGCCTCATCCTCTGAGTGATTCTACCACCGAACCTTGACCATCGGAATACTCCGTGCTTTCAGTCTATGCTCCTCTCGAGCCAAAATCTGCACTGGACTCTCCTCAAAAGATAAATCAGGTGCCAACTGGAGCGGCTCAAAATCCAACACGTGTGACGGATTCGGAACATACTTACGCAGCATCGAGATGTGGAAAAATTATGCAATGCTAACAAGCTGGGTGGTAACGCTACTCGATATGCAAGGGTACCAACCCTCTCAAAAATCTCGAATGGCCCAATAAACCTCGGGCTGAGCTTGCCCCTCCAGCCAAAGCGCATCACGCCCTTCATGGGCAATATCCTCACGAAGACATGGTCCCCAACAGCTAACTCCAGATCGTCATCTCTGATCGGCATAACTCTTCTGACGACTCTGGGCTATCCTCATCCGATCCCGAATCCTCATCACAATATCCATTGTCTGTTGTACTAACTCCGACCCAGTCAGCACTCTCTCTCCAACCTCATCCCAGTGCACGGGAGATCAGAATCTTCTCCCGTATAGAGCCTCATACGGAGCCATCCCGATCGATGCCTGAAAGCTATTGTTGTACGTGAACTCTACCAGAGGCAATCTCGAGTCCTACGTACCGTGGAAATCTATCTCACAAGCCCTCAACAAATCCTCCCGGATGACCCTCTTCGACTGACCATCCATCTGCAGGTGAAACACCGTGCTGAATGCCAATCTAGTCCCCAAAGTGACATGTAAACTCCTCCAAAACGCAGACGTAAATCTGGTGTCTCTGTCAGACACAATTCAGACCGGTATGCCATGTAGCCTGACAACCTCTCTGATGTAAAGCTCTGCGTACTGCGTCAGGGTGAAAGTAGTCTTCACCGGTAAGAAATGCGCTGACTTGGTGAGTCTATCCACAATTACCCATATCGCCGTGTAACCACTGGGACTCCTGGGAAATCCAACCACAAAATCAATAGTAATATGCTCCCACTTCCACTTGGGAATAGGGAGTGTCTGCAATAACCCTGCCGGTCGATGATGCTCTGCCTGGACCTACTGATAGGTCAATCACTCAGATAAAATCTCCCAATATCCTTCTTCATCCCCGGCCACCAATACAGCGTCTGCAAATATCTATACATCTTCGTACTCCCTAGGTGGATGGGGTACTTCGATGCATGCGCCTCTGCTAAGATCTCTGCTCTCAGTTGGCCAGTACTACGCACCCACATGCGACCTCTGAAACGAACAATCCCATCCTCAACTGTGTATAGGCCTCATCTCGTTGTCTCCACTGTTGGAACTGCTCATCAGAGGCATGCCCGTCTCTAATCCGCTCTCAAAGAGTTGGCTGAACAGTGAGCTCTGATAAACTAGGTGCACAGCCTCCTGAATAAAACTCTAGTACAAACCTCTCTATCTCAGCTTGTAGTGGCCTCTCAACTGATAAAAATGCCACTACTGCAGTCTTCCGGCTCAAAGCGTCTACCACCACATTAGCTATACACAGATGGTAGCTAATGTCACAATCATAGTCTTTCACCAACTCTAGCCATCTGCGCTGCCTCATGTTCAGCTCCTTCTGGGTGAAGAAGTACTTGAGGCTCTTGTGGTCGGTGAATATCTGACACTTCTCACCGTACAAATAGTGTCTCCAAATATTCAGTGCAAACACTACTGTTGCAAGCTCCAGATCGTACGTCGGATAGTTCTGCTCATAACTCTTCAGTTGTCTCTACGCATAAGCAATAACCTTGACTCCCTGCATTGAAGAAGTACTTGAGGCTCTTGTGGTCGGTGAATATCTGACACTTCTCACCGTACAAATAGTGTCTCCAAATATTCAGTGCAAACACTACTGTTGCAAGCTCCAGATCGTACGTCGGATAGTTCTGCTCATAACTCTTCAGTTGTCTCTACGCATAAGCAATAACCTTGACTCCCTGCATCAGAACTGCACCCAAACCTCTCAGGGAAGCATCTGTATAAACTACAAACTCCTCATGATTCACTGGCATCGCTAACATTGGTGCTGAAGTGAGTGCCTCATTCAGCTGATCGAAGCTCCTCTGACACTCCGAACTCCACACATACTTCGAGTTCTTCTTGGTCAGGGCTGTCAAGGGCACTGAAATCGAAGAGAAGCCCTTGATGAACTTGGGATAGTAACCTGCCAACCACAAGAAGCTACGGATCTCTGCTGCGTTCCTCGAAATCCCCCAGTTCTGCACTGCCTCCACCTTCGATGGGTCAACAGAAATCCCATCTCTCGACACAATATGCCCTAAGAATGCCACCTGCTCAAGCCAAAACTCGCACTTGCTGAACTTGGCATACAATCTGTGCTCCCTCAATGTCTGCAGAGCCATCTACAAGTGCTGCCTATGCTCCTCCAAGCTCCTTGAATAGACCAGAATGTCATCGATGAATACTATAATGAACTGGTCTAAATACTGTCTGAATACCCTGTTCATTAGATCCATGAAAATCGCTGGGGCATTCGTCACGCCAAACGGCATCACCAAGTACTCATAGTGGCCGTAACGTCTCCAAAAAGCGGTCTTGGACAAGCCCTCCTCTCTAACCCTAAACTGATGGTAGCCAGATCTCAAATCAATCTTCGAGAAAAAAGATCCCTGAAACTGATAAAACAAATCCTCAATTCTCGGGAGTGGGTACTTATTCTTCACTGTAACGCTGTTCATCTCCAAGTAGTCAATAAAAAATCTCATGCTTCCATCCTTCTTCTTCACAAAAAACACAGCCGCGCCCATGGAGAAAAGCTAGGGCGTATGAATCCTTTGTCAAGCAACTACTGTATCTGGTCCTTCAGTAACTCATCTATGTAGGAGCCAAACGATACGGTGCCTTAGAGATAGGCACTGTACCCGGCATCCACTGGATTGAAAACTCCATCTCTCGCTCTGGTGGAACTCCCACTACATCGTCAAGGAAGACATCTGCAGAGTCCTGACTACCTCCACATCAGACAGTGAAGGGCTTGCTGAATCTCCTGTAGCGGTGACACTGGCCAAGAATGCCTGACATCCAAGCTCAACTATCTTCCTGGCCTGTAGAAATGATATGAACCTGGGCTTCTACGATCTCCTCGCTGCCTAAGAAGGCCTCCTGCCCTGGCGGCGTGATCATCACTGTCCTCCGCTGAAAGTCGATCATCGCTCCAAACTCCGTCAACCAATCAATGCTTAGGATGAGTTCGAATCCTGACATCGACAAAATGACCAAATCGCTCTGATCACGTGATCCTGGAACGTCATCGTCAATCCCTGCACGAGGCTGGTGGTCGTCAACTCCTCTCCCGACGAAACCGTCACGGCGAGAGCTACCCCCAAACCCTCCGGAACAATATCCATCCACTGTGCGAACGCACTCGAAATTAACTAGTGGGTCGCCCCTGAGTCTAGCAAGGTGAGGGTAGTAACACATAGCACCCGAATCTTTCCTGAAACAGAAACGTCACATATGTACGCGTTTAAAGTCAAACTATATCCCAAAAATAGTTTTAGATGACTATCAAATTTCGAAGTTCGCTAGTCCTATCCGTCTAAGTTCCCAAATCAAGTTCTAGAAGGTTTAACAGATTTACTTAAATAAATCCAGTAACCTAAGGCATCAAATCTCCTAGAAGTTCTCCACTCGGCAACTTAGCGGATCTGTAGTCCCAGAAAACTAATTGTGTAACGCCCAGAAACATTTAAATCCACAATTAGAAAGTTTAAATATTTGAGAGATCTGTTTGAAATAATATCGTAAATCATCTTTCGTATATTTGATTTTTCAAATTTGAAGCACGGTTGTAGGAGTTGTCCAGCCGGTCCAGAAAAGCCGATTTATTTCCTCTTTTAAAGTGGTTCGGTTTGCATCTTTTGTTGTTAAAAATTTGATTAGCACTTTTTAAGTATTTTTAGAACTTTTGATAGAAAACTTGTTCAACTATTAGGCATACAGATTTCATATAAAAGCTGTTGAAACACTTCATTCGCATTTCATTCTCAAATATTTCACTTTTCATGAATGGTGCTCTCTGTCAGAAACCGAAAAAAGCTTTCAAAACATTTCACAAGAAGTGATCGGATTGTGTTGATTTAGGCCAGATAAACTCGTTGTAATTGTTGCCGCAGATTAAGGCAAGTAAAATCTGTTTCTTGCTACACTTTTGAAAGCATATATTGTTTCTGCTGCATGTTTGTATGAGTTTTAAAGGTTTGAGAACTTGTTTTCGTGTTCTTCAAATGCATAAAATGTTTTATGATGTTTTGAATAGAAAGTATGTGTTCGCAGAGATTTTGATTCAGAAAATTTATTAGAAAATGTTTAAATATTTTCGTTCTTGTTTCTTCCTGAGTTTTCTGAAATATTATTCAAAGCACCTCGTGAGAAGCTTGCATGATTTTTACCAGTATCTTACAAGTAGCTTCGTCGTTCTTGTTTTTGGAGTTTTCCTTAGATATTTTCGATTTTTTAAGATTAAGGAAACCTTTCGAGATTTGATGTTTCAAGCTAAGTTCGACATCTGTTTCTTTACTTGGAACTGATTATGTTTCGTGAACTATTTCTTTCCCAAAACTGATGTTGAGTTTACGATCTGTTCTTTCTTTAAAATATTTTATTCCAAATCTGACTTGACTTCATTTGACCATCGAAATCTGAACTGTTCATTTAAGTCATGTTGACTTTTACAAATCTGAGTTGACCAAATAGCCCAGATCTTATTTTCTACCGAAAGTTGGTACGCTTGCGTATTATTCCTACTCAGAGCTGATTTCCGTTTTCTTCTCGATTAAAGTCCCATGAATTCCCGATAGTTCCTGAACATCGAAAAGGGTTTTAGTACAGCAAACCATACTTGACAGAGATCTGTTTCAGATCAAGAAACGAAAGAAAAGCAAGTTTCAGAATTGAAAGAAAAGATAGTACAGACAGATTTAAAAGAAAGAAAATGTTTAAGAGATATTGGCAGAGGCAACAGATCATCTCCATAGAAGGGTGAGTACCTGGCTGACGAACCAGTGTGCCCCTTCAAATTGAAAGGGGCGGGATTATGGTTAGCAAACTATAATCCCTTTCACAGTAAACATGGCATTTATTCCCAGACCTGATTTCAGATGACAGTTTGATCAAACGACCGGGACCTCTGTCTAGGTATCTAAGCCATATTTCGGTTAAATGATAATAACAGAGCATAGGGTTATTTTAATCACGACTCTGAGAAAGGATTTAAGATCTTTCCTTTTAAAAAGCAAGTAAATGTTTTCAATCATGTGCAGGTATGCTTTTAGACTCTCCATATTTTACAGTTTATATTGTTGAACTTTTCAAGCTTTCCTCAATTTACATATTTCTAGATTATCGTATTCAGTATACGTTTTGTTCAGATTTGAGCTACAGTACAGATAAAGTTATTGATATGCTTGCATTGTCTGTAATTTTGTTATTCCAGATTTACTTGTTGAGCTCCTAGGCTCACTAGTTTTTTTGAGTGGAGGTGATGAATAGTAGGGAGCTGGATGGTGTGAGCTGGAACAGATCGGAGGTGTTTATCGATTAACAACGTAATGTAAAGTAAAACAGAAAGATCAGAACTTGAAATTTTTATTGATTAAAATATTTCAAAGCTTACAATTGAAATGCAGAAAGTTGTAGCAGATGATAGCAGATACAAACTCAAGAATTTTTTAGTAAACTGAATTCGCTCTGCCTCTCTGAAAACCTTTGCTCTATTTATATTGAAAAATGATAAAATAAAACAACATTGAATAATTGCACGAGAATCTTTTGAGCTGTCTTGCACTTCTTTTGATGCCTTTTGAATTGTTGTTGAGTGCTGTTGGTGATGGGTCTGTGTCATCTTTTGATATTGGGTCATTGCTGTGATAGAATCTTTGGAGTCTTTTGAGGAAGCATGTGATGTTGTCAGCTGCTTTTTGAAAATTTTTGCTTGTGGTGACAATGAGCAAGATATGAAGAGATTATTTCGGCCACCTGCTGAATAATGCAAAAATTTCGAAATTTTATACCCTTTAATTTTTTATTTTTTTTAAACTTTTGATTTACAAACAATGGGTCTTGAGCTGTGGGTCCACCGAAAGGGTCCGTTGAGACCGATTCTTCTGCTTTTGCTGAATTTGAGGAACATTGAGCCATGAATTAAAAAAATCGGTTTTGAAGATCTGGATCTTTGTTGAACGCGTCTAGGAATTCTTTTTGAACCGGATTTTGGGTGTCACAGGATTTTTGAGTGGATTCTTGGACTGGGGCTTTTTGTTCCGATTGTCTGAATTGTATTTTGGTTTTTGGCCAGTTGCGAGAAAATGGAGGACTATGTTCATTACAGAGGTTGGTTTGGAAGTTACCCACCATTTGATTTTATGAGTACGTATGAGAGAAAAATGAATAGGATCTGGGAAGAGTTTTTGGAAATCAGAATCCCAAGCAAAAATCCATGGGACTTTGAACTCAGCATTAAATTTTAAGGGTTTTTGAAAATTGTTTAAACACGAAGGTTCTGAAAAAAACTTCTTGTCCTTTTTTGATGTCTTGAGGAAGGATTGAAGAATCTGAACCCATTCTTTTCCACTATTCATAAAACCAAATGAGGAAGTTTGAATCATAACCAGAATGGAAAGTAAAAACCATGAATGAGAGAACGGTCTGAGGTAGAACGTTCTGTACCAGGCACTTTTGTAGTCTACATAATTGAAAGTTGGAGGTTGAAAATTGACAGAAAAAGTTCTCGTTTTGAAAATACCATAAGGGCGTATTTGAACAAGCTCATCCCACTGTGTAGAGGCAATGACCAGTTTGATAATACATTTTGAAAATATAATGTCCCCTTTTGAGTCTTTTTCGTGGACAATTTCAACTGAATCAGTGTCCACCAAAATGAGTTCATAAAATTTTGATTTTGTTCAGGATTTTTGGTTTCCCAGTACTGAGTAGCGGGAAACCGACGACGTATGTAATCCTGTTTTTTGACATTTTGAGGTAAGTCAGTGAAAGGGGCAAACCCAAGGTATTCAGGCCATGGTTTTGTAACATACTTGTATTCGTCATGGGTTTGAGGTGATGGAGAGGATGTTTTACAGTTTTTGAAGGGGAAGCCAAAACTGACTTGTAAGGTAGTTCTGGGAGATTTTGAAGAGGGCTGTAACGATTGAAGTTTGAAGTAAGAGGGGGAAAAGGACCGGTAGGTCTTTGAGAAGGAGATTTTTGAGGCGTAGTTGGTTGGAGTTGAACCAACTGTTTTGTACTAATTTGAGGCATCTCGTAGTCCTTTGGAGTTTGAAGTGACTGCTTTGAAGGATCCATCTGCACCAAAATTTTGTTTTCCTTGTAAAATTTCTCTGGTAAGGAAGTCGGGAAGAGAATTATCTTCCCCATTGATAAATTCAATTTCAAAATCGAAAACTGAAAGTATTGCTTGCCAGCGAGCAAAATTGTGAGACCTGGATTTGTATTAAGATTTATTTGTTGATTGTACCGGTTTTTGGGAGTTTTCTGCTGGTTAAATCTTTGTTTGAGAGTTTGGTTGGCATTTTCGGGTTTGAAATAGCATTTGGAGCAATTCTGGAAGTTTTAGTGTTTTTGAGATTTTTGAGTATCAGCTGGTTTTTATGGTGAGAGCTGGTCGGTGATGAATCCAGCAGAAGCGTGTGTTAGCGCGAGATTCCTGAAACGCCGTCGTTTGCGTGAAGTCTGGTTACGCGTGTTGTGATCAGCAGGTGCTTTAGTGTTTTCGTGTATCGAGGGCAAAACGACTGCGTTTAGTTTAGTTGGCGCGACGTCGTTTGGATGTTGCGTCTGGTACCAGCTGATAGATCGCGTGTGTGTGTCTGCTGGTTGTTCAGCAGAAGCCGATGTCAACGCAGGTCAAAATTTTTGTAGCTCGAAGAGGAAACGTCGTCGTCTCGTTGTTACGACTGGAAGTCCAGCTGCGAGTGATTTTCGCTACTGTAGCTTGATGCTGGTATTTCACGAGAGCTAGCGACTGGATGACGTCAGTGGAGCGACGTCGTTTGGGTTAGTTGCAACACTACGTTTTGATGTTGCGACTGGAACCAGCAGAGACAAGCGTTGCATTGTTTTGTTCTTGCGACTGGATACCCAGCTGCTGGTATAGTATCCTATGCGACGTCGTTTGAATAAGTTGGTGCGATGCCGTTTTGAGAACCAGCCGTTAGTTGCTTTGCGATTTGTTTTAGCGTTGTTGAAATCAGCAGTTGGTTCTTGCGTCTGCTGGTTAGTTGGTACCTGCTGGTTTGGGAAATTAATTGTGTCGACTGGTTTTGTCGGTGGACAATTGATTGTGTTGATTTCAGTCATTGCAAGTGCTATTTATAGGAAGGCTTGGTCTTCGAATTGTGATATCAATTCCATACTTAGCAAATATTTCCCTAGTCTGTGTTCTTCGTTTCGAACCCTAGAGCACTGTTCAGCCGTGAGCTTTTCCGGCTATTTCCCGGCGTTTCTGATGGTTGTTTTGCTCGTGTGAGGTAGCGTTGGACTCCTCTCGAGAAGCTCTATCACTCTTCACCAGTTTTAGAAGCTGTAATTGGCTAGTTGAAGAACGCGAAGTTGCTGCCGTTCGAGTGTTGCGTCGACCGGGTAGAACTACGTTCTGGTTTTTGGTGAGACCTTGTTCCTAGCCATAGTTTTAAGTTTCTCGTTTAACTGTTGAGGTATATTGGGCAGCTGGTTGAGTGTGACTCCCGGCCGTGAGCTTGTTTAGCATCCCGTAAGATTTATGTTTTGTATGCCGTGTGTTTATCAAGCTTTTACCAGAGTCTTCGGGATTTCCTTGTGGTAACCAGCGTGTGCTAATTATAGCCCAGAAGTATAAGGTACGGATTTGAGCTTGATTTAGCTTGGGATTGGCGTGAGATATTATGCGTGGCTGCTGGGATGTTTCGGTGAACTTATCCGTGTTTTTCTTGCTGAGCATTGGTGTTTATGCTAGCTGTTTCATGTGAATTGCATACATGCATTCGTTCACGCATATTTCAGATCCCTTGATTATCGTATTTTGTAGCCTTGTATCTTGTATTGCTGTTGCTGATTCTTACCAGGATGCGAGGGCGAGCGGCGATACCGCACTCTCATCTCCCTGCTGGGATCGCTAGGCACCATGAGCCGAGTGGTTAACTACCACAGTTCATGGGCGAGGCAACAGCAGGTTGGATTGTTTGATGCATCTGGTAATTGGGTGTAGTGTCATGGTGAGTGGCTCATTAACACACTGTGAACACATCCCGTGGCCACTGTACATTGTTGATGATTCTTGGAGCTATGTTTGAGTTCCTTAGCTCCCTTGAGGGTCGAGCTTTCCGTTGTTATCCGGCGTCTCATGCATAGCATCTGCATTTTATCTTATGCATTCTTTTAGCTTTATCTGTTGCTCTCCGTACTGGGGTTTGACCCCATTTCCCTCTGGGGCTTGGTTTGTTTCTTTGTTATGTTGTTTTCAGGAAACCCAGGTTCTACAGCTGGTCGTGGTTTTAACCCAGCTGGTGGTGCCCCAGGAGGTGGCTAGCGTGTCCCAGTTGCATATAGCATACTTATATATATGTATCAGTTAGCCAGGGGGATGCCCTGCGCTTTGTGGTTGTACTCGTAGGGGAGTCTGATGCATGTTTTGAATTATGTATGCTTTATTGTTGGTTGTTTTATGAATTGGGAAACTTATTTTAAGTATCGTTGTATTTTAAATTATATGTTTAAAACCGTCGGGCCTAAAAGCGAAAATTTTACCCACTTTTTGTTAAGCTTCCGCATGTGTTTGGGTTTTTACTCTGTTGTGAGCACGAGGCCTGACATTTTTGGTATCAGAGCTTAAACTGGGATAAGATCAATTCCTTTGATCACACTTGAGTCTAGGCACAGTGTTGCGTGTTGCATGTGCTTGACTTATGTGACTACGTGCTGCATATTTTGTGTTATATGCTTTCTATGCTGTATCTGTTCTGTTTTTCCTTATCCTGTTGAGTGTTTTAGATGCCGCCTAGACGTCGTGGTATAGGTAGGGGGCAGTTCCAGGAATCAGAAGGACAGAACGAGGATCAGTATAGTGCTCCTAGTCGTACTCTTGAGAGTAGTGGAGAAGAGGAGGCTGAGGCTCCGCCGGCTCCGGTAGAGAGAATGGATGTGGTTATAGCTCGGTTTCAGAGGATGAATCCTCCTGTCTTCAATGGCGATGAGTCCAGTGAGGATGCTGATTCGTGGCTCCATAACGTCATACATCTTTTTGATCGGGCTCAGTATGACGATGATCTCCGGTTGAGGTTGGTGACTTTGTTGTTGAGGAAGGCCGCAGAGCGTTGGTGGCGAGGTGCGTCTAGTACCTTACTGGAGACTGGTGTTGGCATCACTTGGGACAGTTACTGTGAGGTCTTCAGGCAGGAGTATGTCCCCGATTCGTATGTGGCTGCCCGTGAGCGGGAGTTTGAGTTCCTGGAGCAGGGTTCGATGACTGTGCGCGAGTATGCTCGCAAGTTTTCCGCATTGCTGGCTTATGTTCCGCATGTTGCTGGCCTGGAGAGAGCCAAGAGTACCAGGTTTGTGGAGGGATTGAATGGAGAATTGTACCAGAGTGTTTTGACAAGCAAGCCCAAGTCGTATGCTGAGGCCGTGGATACTGCTATCCACATTGAGGAGGGCATGAGGAGCCGTAGTGCGCGCAGAGCGCAGGTAGCGCAGGCGGTTCAGGGTGGTAGACCCATTGGTCAGGGGGCTCAGTCGTCACAGAGTTCTCAGTCCGTGCATTTTCCTCAGCAGCAGCAGGTAGCTCAGCAGTCTGGCCGTCAGATGTTTCGACATCCTTCGACGCAGTGTGTAGGTGTGCAGGGTTCCTGCAACCTTTGTGGTCAGTATGGGCACTTTGCGAGAGTGTGCCCGACAGCGGGAGCTCAGCAGGCCGCGGCCCAGCCTCAGGGTCGTGGGGGTCAGTCTAGGGCCCGTTCGTAGCAGTTTCAGCCTCCCCGTTTTGGTGAGACTCCGTTTAGGCCGTTTCAGCAGCCTGGCCCTTCGCGTTTTGGGCAGTCGTCTCAGCCTTTCTTTCCAGGACCCCAGCATGCTCAGGTTAACGCCTTCACGAGAGAGCAGGCCGAGGAGACACCGAGTCGTGTGATTGGAGGTACATGTCTTGTCTTTGACTTTCCTGCTCGTGTGTTGTTTGACACCGGTGCATCGAATTCGTTTATTTCTGATTCGTTTGTTGTTGAGCATGGTTTGTGTACCATCCCTTTGCGCTATGCTGTTTCTGTTTCTACCCCCGGTGCTGTGAGCCTGTTCTCGTAAGAGATTTTGTTGGATGGTGTGTTGCGGTTTGGTGAGCATGCCTTGTTAGCGAATTTGATCCGTTTGATGCTTTGGGATTTCGATTGTATAGTTGGGATGGATGTGCTGTCCAACTATAGGGCCTCCGTGGATTGTTTCCATGGGATTGTGCGCTTTAGGCCTTTGTCTGGCGAGAAGTGGGACTTCTACGGCCAGGACTCGAGATCGAAGATTCCGTTGGTCTCCGCGATGGAGATGTTTAGATTGTTGTCTTTGGGAAATGATGGCTTTATGATTAACGCTTTGGATGTATCTTCTTCTTATAGTGTTCAGCTTAGTGACGTTCCCGTGGTGCGACACTTCCCCGACGTGTTTCCGGAGGAGATTCCTGGTTTTCATACGAGGCGGGAGATCGACTTCAGCATAGAGTTGGTGCCTGGCACAGCTCCGATTTCTCGTGCCCCGTATCGTCTAGCGCCTGCGGAGTTGAGAGAACTCAAGGTACAGTTAGATGATTTTCTGGAGAAGGGTTTCATTCGCCGTAGTATGTCGCCGTGGGGAGCACCCATATTATTTGTGAAGAAGAAGGATGGCTCAATGCGGATGTGCATTGATTTTCACCAGTTGAATAAGGCCACTGTCAAGAATAAGTACCCGTTGCCGAGAATCGATGATCTGTTTGATCAGTTGCAAGGTTCTGCGGTGTATTCAAAGATTGATCTTCGTTCCGGGTACCATCAGCTCAGAGTGAGGGAACAAGATGTCACGAAGACTGCGTTTCGTACGAGGTACGGACATTTTGAGTTTTTGGTGATGCCGTTTGGGTTGACAAACGCACCTGCAGTAATTATGGATCTGATGAACCGGGTTTTTAGAGAGTTCATAGATCAGTTCGTGATTGTCTTTATAGACGACATCCTGGTGTACTCAAAGACTCCGAGGGAGCACAAGGAGCACTTGGAAATGGTTCTTCACGGGTTGAGAGAGCAGCAGTTGTATGCGAAGTTTTCCAAGTGCGAGTTTTGGTTGGATCGCGTTGTATTTCTGGGCCATGTCATTTCAGCGGATGGCATTTCTATGGATCCCAGTAAAGTGGATGCCGTGTTGAACTAGGAGCGACCGAGAAATGTGTCTGAGATTCGCAGTTTCTTAGGTCTGGCTGGCTATTATCGTCGTTTCATTGAGGGGTTTTCTTCTATAGCAAAGCCGATGACCCAATTGACCCAGAAGGATAAACGGTTTGTTTGGACTGAGCAGTGTGAGAATGCCTTTCAACTGCTTAAGGAAAAGTTAACTACTGCGCCTGTGTTGGCTTTGCCGTCCGGTTCAGGTGGTTTTGTTGTTTGTTCTGACGCTTCGCTAAATGGATTGGGTTGTGTGTTGATGCAGAATGATAGAGTCATTGCGTATGCCTCGCGGCAGTTGAAACCGCACGAGACTCGTTACCCAGTTCATGATTTGGAGTTAGCAGCGGTGGTCTTTGCGTTAAAGATCTGGCGTCACTACCTGTATGGCGAGCAGTTTGTGGTGTTCTCCGACCACAAGAGTTTACAGTATCTGTTTTCGCAGCCTGACTTGAACATGAGACAGTGTCGGTGGATGGACCTGCTTAAGAATTTTGACTGTGAGATTAAATACCAGCCTGGGAAGTCGAACGTAGTGGCTGATGCTTTGAGCAGGAAGGCTAGTGAGATGCTTGCGTCGTTGTACATCTCTAAGGATCAAGAGCATCTTAACACTACGGGTTGGAGATTTTACCCGGCTGAGGATTGTGTGTTGGTTTCTTTGTTCCAAGTGGAACCGCAGGTTGTTTCTAGCATTCGAGTAGCTCAGAGGACTGATCCGTCTATCCACGAGTTGAAGATGAAAGTCAGGGCTGGCGAACTTGAGGACTATTCTGTCTCGTCCGATGGTTGTTTGCGTTTTTGGGGCAGGTTGGTTGTGCCCAATTTGATTGATTTGAAGGAGGAGATCCTTCGTGAGGCGCATTGCAGCAGACATAGTGTTCATCCTGGTGCACGGAAGATGTACCATGCTTTGAAGCCGCAATTTTTGTGGGATGGCCTGAAGAGTGACGTTGCTGGTTTCGTTGCTCGTTGTTTGAATTGCCAGATGGTAAAGGCCGAAAGGATGAGACCTAGTTGTCTGTTGCAGAGTTTAGAGGTGCCCCAATGGAATTGGGAGCACATTGCGATGGATTTTGTGACGCATATGCCTCGTTCCAGCCGAGGATGCGATGCTATTTGGGTAGTTGTAGACCGTTTGTCTAAGTCTGCACACTTCATTCCCTATGAGATGACCTTATCGTTGAAGAAGATGGCGAAGCTGTACGTTGATTTTGTTGTTAGATTGCACGGTGTGCCTGTTTCAATCGTGTCTGACCGAGATCCGAGGTTTACTTCCAGGTTTTGGAAGAGTTTGCATACAGCTTTGGGTACTAGATTGGCTATGAGTGTCTTTGGTTGAGTTTTCGTATAATAACAGCTACCAAGTGCCGATTGGCATGGAGCCTTTCGAGACGTTGTATGGCCGCAAGTGCAGATCGCCAGTGTGTTGGGAAGAAGTGGGGGAGAAGCAGCTATCTGCCCCTGAATTTGTGCAGCAAATGAAAGATCACGTGGATCTTATTAGACAGCGGATGAAAGCTGCCCAGGATCTCCAAGCCAGTTATGCGAATAAGAGGCGTCGACCTCTTGAGTTTCAGGTTGGTGATCGTGTATTTCTCAAGTTTTCTCCGTTTCGCAGTGTGATGCGCTTTGGACGCAAGGGAAAGTTATCCCATCGTTACGTTGGTCTGTATGAGATCGTCGAGAGGATTGGACCTTTGGCGTATCGTCTGTTGTTGCCGTCCGAATTATCTTCTCTGCATGACGTCTTTCACGTTTCCATGTTGAGGAAGTATGATCCAGATCCGTTTCATGTGCTTGGAACTGACGAGGTAGAGCTAGATCAGTCGTTGAGCTATCAGGAATACCCTTTGCAGATCCGTGGCAGAAAAGAGAAACAGTTGAGGAATAAAACCATTCCGTTGGTGATGGTGCAGTGGAGCAAACATGGTAGGGAAGAAGCTACTTGGGAACTGGAAGAAAAGATGCAGCGCGAGTGGCCGCATCTGTTTGAGTAGCTGTTGAGCTAAATTTCAAGTAGTTTGTAGCTTTTGGTTGTATTTTCTTCCCTAGTTGTTGTTATTTTTTTGCTCAGTTATCTTGAACTCTTGGCCTTGTGTTGGGCGAGTTCTATTTGTAGCTTGCTGTTGTGTTGTTTTCCAGGGTTGTTGTGATTTCGAGGACGAAATCCTTTTTAGTGGGGGAGAAATGTGAGACCTGGATTTGTATTAAGATTTATTTGTTGATTGTACCGGTTTTTGGGAGTTTTCTGCTGGTTAAATCTTTGTTTGAGAGTTTGGTTGGCATTTTCGGGTTTGAAATAGCATTTGGAGCAATTCTGGAAGTTTTCGTGTTTTTGAGATTTTTGAGTATCAGCTGGTTTTTATGGTGAGAGCTGGTCGGTGATGAATCCAGCAGAAGCGTGTGTTAGCGCGAGATTCCTGAAACACCGTCGTTTGCGTGAAGTCTGGTTACACGTGTTGTGATCAGCAGGTGCTTTAGTGTTTTCGTGTATCGAGGGCAAAACGACTGCGTTTAGTTTAGTTGGCGCGACGTCGTTTGGATGTTGCGTCTGGTACCAGCTGATAGATCGCGTGTGTGTGTCTGCTGGTTGTTCAGCAGAAGCAGAAGTCAACGCAGGTCAAAATTTCTGTAGCTCGAAGAGGAAACGTCGTCGTTTCGTTGTTACGACTAGAAGTCCAGCTGCGAGTGATTTTCGCTACTGTAGCTTGCTGCTGGTATTTCACGAGAGCTAGCGACTGGATGACGTCAGTGGAGCGACGTCGTTTGGGTTAGTTGCAACGCTGCGTTTTGAGGTTGCGACTGGAACCAGCAGAGAGAAGCGTTGCATTGTTTTTTTCTTGCGACTGGATACCCAGCTGCTGGTATAGTATCCTATGCGACGTCGTTTGAATAAGTTGGTTCAATGCCGTTTTGAGAACCAGCCGTTAGTTGCTTTGCGATTTGTTTTAGCGTTGTTGAAATCAGCAGTTGGTTCTTGCGTCTGCTGGTTAGTTGGTACCTGCTGGTTTGGAAAATTAATTGTGTCGACTGGTTTTTTCGGTGGACAATTGATTGTGTTGATTTCAGTCGTTGCAAGTGCTATTTATAGGAAGGCTTGGTCTTCGAATTGTGATATCAATTCCATACTTAGCAAATATTTCCCTCGTCTGTGTTCTTCGTTTCGAACCCTAGAGCACTGTTCAGCCGTGAGATTTTCCGGCGATTTCCCGGCGTTTCCGGTGGTTGTTTTGCTCGTGTGAGGTAGCGTTCGACTCCTCTCGAGAAGCTCTATCACTCTTCACCAGTTTTAGAAGCTGTAATTGGCTAGTTGAAGAACGCGAAGTTGCTGCCGTTCGAGTGTTGCGTCGACCGGGTAGAACTACGTTCTGGTTTTCGGTGAGACCTTGTTCCTAGCCATAGTTTTAAGTTTCTCGTTTAACTGTTGAGGTATATTGGGCAGCTGGTTGAGTGTGACTCCCGGCCGTGAGCTTGTTTAGCATCCCGTAAGATTTATGTTGTGTATGCCGTGTGTTTATCAGGCTTTTACCAGAGTCTTCGGGATTTCCTTGTGGTAACCAGCGTGTGCTAATTATAGCCCAGAAGTATAAGGTACGGATTTGAGCTTTATTTAGCTTGGGATTGGCGTGAGATATTATGCGTGGCTGCTGGGATGTTTCGGTGAACTTATCTGTGTTTTGCTTGCTGAGAATTGGTGTTTATGCTAGCTGTTTCATGTGAATTGCATACACGCATTCGTTCACGCATATTTCAGGTCCCTTGTGTATCGTATTTTGCAGCCTTGTATCTTGTATTGCTGTTTTTTATTCTTACCAGGATGCGAGGGCGAGTGGCGATACCGCACTCTCATCTCCCTGCTGGGATCGTTAGCCACCATGAGCCGAGTGGTTAACTACCACAGTTCATGGGCGAGGCAACAGCAGGTTGGATTGTTTGATGCATCTGGTAATTGGATGTAGTGTCATGGCGAGTGGCTCATTAACACACTGTGAACACACCCCGTGGCCACTGTACATTGTTGATGATTCTTGGAGCTATGTTTGAGTTCCTTAGCTCCCTTGAGGGTCGAGGAAAGGCAACAATAGGCCGCAGAGTACGTATCGTAGACGTAAAATAGAATTGCATTCTTTTAGCTTTATCTGTTGCTCTCCGTACTGGGGTTTGACCCCATGTCCCTCTGGGGCTTGGTTTGTTTCTTTGTTATGTTGTTTTCAGGAAACCCAGGTTCTACAGCTGGTCGTGGTTTTAACCCAGCTGGTGGTGCCCCAGGAGGTGGCTAGCGTGTCCCAGTTGCATATGGCATACTTATATATATGTATCAGTTAGCCAGGGGGATTCCCTGCGCTTTGTGGTTGTACCCGTAGGGGATTCTGATACATGTTTTTAATTATGTATGCTATATTGTTGGTTGTTTTATGAATTGGGAAACTTATTTTAAGTATCGTTGTATTTTAAATTATATGTTTAAAACCGTCGGGCCTAAAAGCGAAAATTTTACCCACTTTTTGTTAAGCTTCCACATGTGTTTGGGTTTTTACTCTGTTGTGAGCACGAGGCCTGACAAAATATTTGTTTTGAAACAAGATTTTGAACATCTTTGAAAATAACTTCCTTAGCAGATTTGCAATCAACACGTTAAAAAAATGTTTTGTTGAAAAGATCATCTTGAAATTTTGAAATGCAAAGAACAATAGATAAAATTTCTTTTTTGATTGTTGAGTAATTTTTTTGCGGTCTGAGCCGAAGACAAGAATGAAATCTAACTAACTGTTCTGAGGTATCTATTCTTTGTTTAAGAATTCCACCATAACCTACGTCCAACGCATCTGTTTCAATTATCATGAATGCTGTAGGACTAGGGATACCTAGACAAGGTAAAGTTTGAACTTTATCTTTAATATTCTTAACGATACTGATGTGGATATCAGACCATGTAGGAGGATTTTTTGTAAACGTTGATACAAGGGTTGACAAATTTGTCGTAGTTTAGGAAAGAATTCTGCAATATAATTGAGACATCCTAAAAATCTTTGAAGCTGATTTTTATCTTTAATTTGATCTGGAAATTTTTCAGCAAATTGAATGACACGATGAATTGGCTTTACAAGACCTTTTGAGATATCGTGTCTTAAAACCGGATTGAAGTCTGAAATAATTTTATTTTCTTTTGAGATAAGACGAGTCCATTTTGTTTAATGATTTGGAGGAAATGTCTTATGTGTTTGAAGTGTTGATCCAATTATCAGAAAATATGAGGATATCATCAATGTAGACGATACTAAAAGAGCTGTAAGGATTGAAAATGTCATTCATTATGCGTTGGAATTCGGAAGGAGCATTTTTTAGTCCAAATGACATTACAATCCATTCGTAATGGCCAAAAGGGACTGTGAATGCGGTTTCGTATAGGTCCGATTCAGCAATTTTGTATTTGCCAAAAAGCAGATTGAGGTCAAATTTTGAGAATATTTTGGCTGAATATAATCGGTTTATAAGATCACTTTTATTTGGAATATGATATCTTATCCATTGAAGCACCTTATTTAAAGGTTTGTAATTTATAACTAAACGTGGAACTCCTCGTTCCAGTTCAGGTTGTTTGACAACATAAAAAGCGGAAAAACTCCAGGGTGATTTCGATTGTCGTATTAATTTTTTAGATAGGAGATCTTGGATTTCGTTTTGACTGTGGTGTAAAAATTCCTGATTCATTTGGATGGGGTGGGCTTTTTTAGGGATATTTCTTTCATTGAAGTCCTTTTCGTATGGAAGGGTAACTATATGGCTTTTGCGATCCCATAAGGCGCTTGGGAGTTCGCTGCAGATTTGATTGGTTATATATAGTTCAATTTCAGATATTTTTTGTTTAATATTTGGACTACTTAGTTGTTCTTCTAATTGGAGGTAGGGAATTTCTTCCTTTAACGAATTAATGTGTTGTTTGTTATTATGTATAATATTTATTTGTTTAAAAATTGAAGAATTTTGTAATAAGAGGATTTCTTTCTGCTTTATAGGGGTGATAAAGGGAAAGAGAATGTGTCTATCATGAATTTTGGTAAACATGCCTTTATCGTTTACATGGAAAGGGTAAATTTGAGTAAGGAAATGGGTTCCGAGAATCATATCTTGTGATATGTCACGGACTAATGTGAAAACATTTTTGAAACAATATCCATTATTACAAATATGTGAGTTTGATAATTTATATCGTACATCTAAAGGTTTTGAATTTGCAGTATATAGTTGTTCAGTTGTTTTTTCATAATATTTTGGAAGGAATAACTCCTTCACGTAGAACATTGTGGTCTATTCCAGAGTCAAGAAGAGCAATGAGGGTAATTTTGAAGTCATTAATTACTAAAGGGACATTGACATACCATTTTTGAAAATTAATCTTTTGTATTGAATTGATAAAGTTGCTTGTTGTTGCTTCATTGAGATTATCCACGTTGATTTCATCAACATGTGCAGGATTAAGGAGTAATAATTTGGTTTCTAATTCGATATTTTTTCTCTTAAAGAAAAAAGATCTCTTTGAAGTTGATTAACTTGTTTTTCAAGGAGATTGATTTCGGCTTGTAGATCTTTTGTAGTGATTTGTTTAAGTATACTTTGTTGAGGATATTTATCAAATAAAGTGCTTAAGGTAAAATGTTCTTTGATGGGGTCACGTTTTGAACTTCCTTCGTCAATAATTAAATCTTTTAATTTTATTAAGGCACTCTTTTTGAGTTTCAGAATCTGGAATTTGTTGTACCAGATCGAGTATAGCTTCCTTTTTATCTTTTGAAATATCAGATAGGTGGCAGATGCCTTTTGAAGGAGATTCATTTTCGGATTCAGTTTTATCTTTTGTAGAGGTGCTAGAGTCACTAGGAATATTATCTATTAATTCATTAATCTTGGGTTTTGATTTTTCTTATGGGGTTTTTTAGATTTTTTAAGGCAATTATTTGATGTGTGACCTGGTTGGTTGCGATTCCAATATTTTAAAGTGTTTGATTTATGTTTACTAATTTTAGGATTTTTTCTGTAATTATTAGTATGTCTAAATTGAGTTCTTTTTATCTTTTGAAATATCAGATAGGTGGCAGATGCCTTTTGAAGGAGATTCATTTTCGGATTCAGTTTTATCTTTTGTAGAGGTGCTAGAGTCACTAGGAATATTATCTATTAATTCATTAATCTTGGGTTTTGATTTTTCTTATGGGGTTTTTTAGATTTTTTTAAGGCAATTATTTGATGTGTGACCTGGTTGGTTGCGATTCCAATATTTTAAAGTGTTTGATTTATGTTTACTAATTTTAGGATTTTTTCTGTAATTATTAGTATGTCTAAATTGAGTTGGGTATGATTTTTTTAAAGTCTTTTCTTTCTTTCTCCTTCGGTGGGAAGGCGGATCAATGTTCATTAAACCGAACATTGAACAGAAACTGCCTAGTTCTTTTCTAGTTATTGTACGATCAGATCTATATTTTGCCTGAAGTTTGAGTTCAGAACATAATGATAAGCCTTCTTGTTTAATGAAAGCAAATAATTGTCCAAAAGTCATGTCACCGAAAGGAATATCTTCGGTGCCAATTGCAGTTTTTATTTTTTGAATTATTCTGTCAGAAAATAAACGGGGTAGCCCCATAATAAATCGTTCCTTCCAAAAAGACATATTACAGTCTTCTCGGCGTAGAACATGAGTGAGAAATACATCCGTATACCATCGATATTCAGTTAAGGATGGACATCGAAGATTTGTTAAGATTATTTTTGAGGAATTAAATTCTTCTTTTGGGTTACCAATAAAATACATTGATATAGTAATGATGAGGAATTCACATGAATCATTTTGAGCGTTAATATTACCATTATCATCTTCAACTTAAATAGTGTGATTTAATATACTTAATTTTGAATAAAGTGGTAAAGCGTTATCCCACCAATTTCTTAGTTGACCAGTAAAACCTTGAATAATCAAAGTCGTGGCCGTTTCTTCATTTTGACCTTTTTGTAAGCCATACGAGCCATGCCCATTTCTTGTAGAGTATTTAAAATTTCATATTCAGATTTTCCATCGATATTCCATTCAATTATTGATTGACTGTCGTATTTAGTGCTTTTGAATTGATTTCGTTCTTCGTAACCAATATCAACTAGTGTAGCGCGTTGATAGTAATTACGAGTATTATTATTATTATTAAATCTTCTTCTTCTGGTATATATTTTATTAATTTGATCATCATCATCTGTAAAGGGATTTCAATAATATTGATATCTTCTTCTGATTCATTACCAGAATCAGTTTTAATAGAAGTTTGGATTCATCATTTTGATCATTATTAGTTTCTACGCAATTGATTTTAATTCCGGAGGTGCCAATATCGGATAATTTGGTTGAGATTTTGTTAAGAATAAAATCAGTATTATTGGTGAAACTTATTTGTTTTTCCTTTTTTGTGGGAATGATCTTTGTTTGGAAAAAAGGTTTAGCAATTGTGTCATTGAATATTGAGTGTTTTGAAGGTTTTTTTTGCTGCTTTTGAGTAAGATTATTAGATATGTGATCACTTGGGTAGCAATTGTTTTAAGGATTTGGTTAGAATAATTATTTTGTTGAAAATTTTTATTAATATCTTCATTGTTAACAGGTTCTTTGTCACTGCGACATCGTTTGAAAGGATCAGCTATGACTTCACCTTTGGGAGTCTGAAGTTTTATAGCTTGAAGAGGTGGATGGATGGCAGAAACAGATTCATTGGTTATCAGAATCCATTTCTTATGAAGACTAGTATTAACTTGTATAACAGATTTATTTTGAGAACCAGTGAATCCTTCGGCTGATAGAAATATTGTTAAAAACGTGTAAAAGCGAATATTTGACTTTATCGTTTTCATTTTGAGAATCCATTCAGAATTATTTTTCTCTTTCATTTCTTGGTCAAGTTTATCATACCATTTTCGTTTTTCATTATGGAATTTATCTTCTAGTACTTCATTTAAGTATTAGAAATATGGGTTGAATTCTTTTCCAGATGTGATCATCATCATACTGGAAATGGAAGGGGATGTTGGAGGAGAATAATTTTATGGTGATGAAGGACCTGATCTAGGTTTTGGAATAGGAGTAACAAATTCATATTTGGATGTATTTTTTGAAAATGTAGAAAATGAATGACGAGATTGTGATCTCTGAAGAATTGGGGTGGAAACTGTTTTAGCTTGTGGATTAAATTTGATAGTAATTTTCCCATCTTCTTCTTTAAATATTTGAGAAATATCTCTTCGTTCTATCTTTCGGGGTATTTGAGGAGTATTGATTATAAACAGTTGCGGAATAGTTATTTCATTCCACTTTAGTCTTTTTGGAATGAAGATCGTAGGTCTTTCCGCATCAATTTGCAACAGAATTGTTTCTTATTTCGAGTAAGGCAGTCTGTTATATTTTGGATTAATTTGAGAAGACAGAAGTCTAAAGTGAACTCTTTATATTATGTCAAAATTCTTGCAGGGATGAAATTCATCTCCCTGGATATGAACATCTAATATTAATGAATATAAAATCATGGGATCTGTAAGATCCACAGAGAAAACTTGGGGAACAGTTGAAATATATTGGTCCATTACATATATTGGATTGAATCATTGACAGAAGAGAGTTTTGATATCTTTTATGTGACGCCCGAACCCAACGGGGCCACGAGAATTGGGGTAAACAAAAATTTTCAAATAAAAGAAGGGCTAAAAGATAATTTGTTATAAGCTGCATCTCTTATAACTCAAAGGAAACAAGACACAACACAATTCGAAGATCAGCAGGTACATAAGTTTGCGCGCTACTGCTAAACATTTGCGGAAAACAGGGTATTTCATATAACTTTGCAATTGCGGTTTACAACAGTTGCTATTCGATGTAAATATACTATGAGACCTGGATTTGTAATTTAGATTTATCGTTGGAATGAATCGTTATATTAAAGGTTTTAGATCTCTTTTCTGAGTGTTTGAGTTGCATCTTCGGGTTCCATTTCGTGTGTTGAACAATTCTGGAGATTTTGTATTTTTCGTATTTTAGAGGTATCTGCTGGTCGGTGATGAAAATCAGCAGAAGCGCGTTTTAGCGCGAGATTCCTTAAACGCTGTCGTTTCTTGAGGTTTGGTTACGCGTGTGTTGTGATCAGCAGGTGCGTTAGTATATTTGCGTTGAGGGCAAAACGACTGCGTTTAAGTTAGTTGGCACGACGTCGTTGTGATGTTGCGACTGGTACCAGCTGGTAAATCGCGTGTATGTTCCTGCTGGTTGATCAGCAGATGTCGATGTCAACGCGAGTCAACTCTCCTATAGCGTGAGGAGGGTACGTCGTCGTTTAGCATTTGCTAAGGAGTTTCAGCAGATGATTGGTTTTGGGTAAAGTGCTTCTGCTGGTTTTGCTGACGTCTGTGGAGCGACGTCGTTTGAGTAAGTGACAACGCTGCGTTTTGATGTTGCTATTGGAATCAGCAGGAGAAAGCGCTTTGCGTGGTTTTATGTGTTGCTGCTGGATGATCAGCAGTTGGTATTTAGAATCGCGTATTCTAAGCGACGTCGTTTGGATTAGTTGTTGCGACGCCGTTTTGGAGAACCAGTAGTTGGGTTATTTTGCATTTGTTTTAGCGTTGATTCGAAAATCAGCAGCGGTTCCTTGCGTCTGCCGTGGGTAGTGTTCCTGATGATTTCTTTTGTGCCAGCTGATTTGTTGGTACCTGCTGATTTCGTCGGTGGACTTTTGATTGTGTTGATTTCAGCAGTTGCCAGTTGTATTTATATAGGAAGACTTGGTCTTCTTTCGTGTTATCGGTTTTCCATACTTAGAAATATTTCCCAGCCTTTCGTTCTCTGTTTTCTCAACCCTCGTTACTGTTCACCGTGAGCTTCTCCGGTAGATTTCCGTCGACTCAGGCCGTTGTTTTGAACAATTGAAGTAGTGTTGGACTCCTCTCGTGAAGCTCTTCCTTTTCGTACCAGTTTTAGAAGCTGTAATTGGCTAGTTGAGGAACGAGAAGTTGCTGCCAGTTCGTGAATTTTGTAGTAACAGGTAGAACTTCATTCCTCGTGTTGAGATCTTGTTTCTAGCTTTATTTTAAGCTTCTTGCGAAGTTGTGGTAGTAGGAAACGATGTTGGTTGAGCGTATCTCCCAACCGTGATCTTCTGTTAGATCCCTGAGTTTTACGCTTGTTGTTTAGCAGGCTTTTACCAGAGTCTTCGGGATT
>KV001325.1:3339-15166 GCA_001598015.1 Dorcoceras hygrometricum | reverse complement strand
TATATGGATTGAAAGGACCGTACTGTACGCTAACCACGACCAACTGGTTCTTGCAGGCACTATCAGTGATACCTAGGGGATCATGGGGCGATGTTGCTAGACGCTTTACCATGATCCGATGGGCAAGTCCGGAATTGTGATTCCGGAGCCACAATGGTTGTGGGCCCACGGCTAGCTGTATCCCCGAACCATTGAGGGTCACACAAGTACTGGATTCGAGATTCCTGCATGGATACTCATCTCAATATGTTGAGCGCGATAAGAGGATTTTGGGGAGTGCGACTTCCTAAAAGTCAACAGGGGTCAAACCGGGGTTTCTCGCTGTTGAGGGGCAAAACGGTCATTTTGCACTGGGGTTCTGAAAAATGGTTTTTTAGATCATATTATTCAGTTTCGGAAACTGAGTCGATCCGTCCGATCTGATCGGCGATCGGAGTTACGATGAAGTCTCGATGGTGGAGATGAACTGAATGTTCATCGTTGGACCCGGGCCCGTTGGGCCGGTCCATGTCCAACACTTAAGTCTATTTAATTAGACTTAAACCTAGACTTAACACTTGATACAACACTAAAGGAAACCCTAGTCTCCTAAGCTTCCCAAGCGCCGCCCCTCCTCTCCTCTCTCTAGCCGCCTCCGAGTGCTCCGCCGCCCTCTTCGCCGGAAATTCGTTCCGGCCAATTCGACGAGGAGAATCCGTCCGCGCAGATCTCGTCACACCTTCTAGTGCAGGGTGATGAAGGAGTCTCGTATCCGGTCATGGACCGGATTGGCGATATCTATCACAATCTACCGTGAAGAGCCGACGTTATTGTAACTACGGTTGGAGCCAGGCACAAGTGCCATCAAGGTAGTGTTTTGAATACCCTATGTATGACATAATTGTTTTGTATTACTCGTATTGATCGTCTCCCGGCTGTTTATTTTCTGTCTTCCGCTGCCTAGCCGGGGGGCGTGATCCGGATCCCCAAAAGAACTTCCTCCTGTTCACTGTCACTTGAGGATGAACTGCTGGATGAAGATTCTGAATCACTATCTGCCTAGTTCTTGGTGCTTTCCTCAGCAACCAGTACTTTTCTGTCATACTTGCGACTGGGTCTTTTGTCTCCTCTTGAGTTCATCCTTTTGTCTCTCGACCTTTCTTTGAATTTGTCTTTGGATTTGTCCTTAGATCTTTCAACTGTTCTTTCATCATCTTCCTCATCTCTCTTGTATCATCTTCTCTCTTGTCATCTCGTCTGTATTTGTCATCCTTCCTGGGTCTATTGCAATCAGCTGCAAGAAGGATCTTCTCATGAATTTCCCAAACTTCTTGACGAAAAGGGACATGACGTCGTCACTGAGCTGGTCAGCAGACTTGCTGGTGCTAGGTGAGCATGGTTCAGCAGTTGTAGAAGCAAGGGCTTTTGTCGGCTGTGAGGTGGAGGGTCCAGCTTCTGATCTTGTCTCCAACTCAAACTCATATGCTTTCAAGTTGGCGAACAAATCGTGCAGCTCTAGCTTGTTCAAGTCTTTTGACTCCCTCATGGCCATTGTCTTCACGTCCCATTCTTTGGGTAGCGATCTCATGACCTTCAACGCCAACTCCCTGTTGCTGTATTCTTTGCCCAAACTATTCAGCTCAATCACCACAGCGCTAAATCTTTCGTCAAACTCGGCCATGGTCTCTCCATCCTTCATTTTGATCGCTTCATATTTCTACTGGGCTACTGTTAGTTTGTTTTCTTTGGTTTCATCATTGCCCTCGCAGATCTGGGTTAGCTTTTCCCAGATATCTTTTGCAGTAGTACAGTTCTTGATCTTGCTGAACATGTTTTTGTCTTTGTCCAGCGTCTTGAATAATATGTCCTTTGCCACATTGTCTAGATTCGTCTTTTTCTTATCCTCATTGGTATATTCGTGTCTGGCCTTTGGAAGAAACTGAGGCTCGCCACTTGTTACAGCAACCGCTAGATTTGGCTTCATTATCTTCAGCGGTCCTTCTCTGATGACATACCACATGTCATCATCCATGGCTGCTAGATGTGCTTGCATCCTAATCTTCCAGTCATCATACTCTTCCCTCGAAAACAAAGGAATCTTGTTGTGAGAGATCGACATATTAAGATATAATAAAGCACGACACAACTGTTCAATAATTGAGATTTGCCCGCTCTGATACCACTTGATGGTCCCAGAAATAGGATTAATAAGTAAATAGGAGTTCAGAAGGGTGGGGGGTTGAATGAACTCCTTCGATTTAAAGTTTTACAAGCACAGCTTAACTTAAGCCTGAGTTAACAGACTTAAGGTATCTCAGTTTTATGCAAGTTTCTCGGTTAACTTGAAAAGTGCGGAATAAAACCGATTAACTTGTGAACAGTAAATAACAAGCAATATGTAAGTGCGTAAAGTAAAAGATAAGGGTTCAGAGATTTCTTTCTGGAAGTTCGGATATTAATATCCTACGTCTCCCCTTCTTCCTCCTCGGAAGGTATCACTAGAAGATTTGATGAAAGTAGGCTTTCTACAAACACCCGATCCCACAGCCAGCAGCTATGAGAACTCCTAGTTTTTCACAACACTCCACGCAGACGTAGCTGCTGGTTTTTACAACACTTGTATGTTTTTTGAACTTCTTCACAAAGACAGTTCGTTACAGACTCAATAGAATATGACAATGAATACACGATATGAGTACTATAAAATCCTCTGGTTTCTTAAACAAAGAAACTCGATTCAAGGATTGAACCAGAGGATGACTTGAAGGTATTTCAGTGAATAATAGAGGTTGTATTCTTCAAGTCTTTGAGCTTCGTAAAGATTAATGCAAGGAAAGCTCGTGATAATATTTTGACAGCGTGACCGCAATAGATTGATAGCAAAAGATGATTTCTTCAATCCAGCTTCTGGTATTTATAGGCTTCGATTGCAACGGTCATATATGATTCAAAGGAATAAATCCCGTTTGAATCACTGTCAAATTTGTACACCGTAATTCCTGCTCCACTACAAGTTAAAATTGCTCATTGACAGAGCTAATTTGTCTTCTTTCCATTTCTGTGCAAACAATGAAAAACGGCCTCTGTACATCGTACTATTTACCCAAAATAGTACCTACCTTGTCTTCTTAATTCCAGGCAATTGTACGATTCTACATATCTTTTCCATTTTGAGTATACGATCGTATTTGAATCAATTTAAACTTGCGCCTAAAATTCCTCTGATAACCAGATCCAATTTTCTTCGTCGTGGCTTCAAAAGTTGCGATTGGAAAATACTTCCAAGTATGCATCGACTGGTTTTCCAGCGCCTGATTCTTTATATAACCCAACGACTGGTTTCTTTTATAAAAGCTATTGACTAGTTAAAACGCTAACGTTTTAACTTACCATACGACATCGTATTGCAAAACACCCTCGACTGGTTAAAACGCTACTGTAGCTCTCGACTGGTTATAATACGGTGTCGCTTCAACTTGCTTAAACGCTGTCGTTTTGCACACGTTATCATTTGACTTCTTGCGTCTGATTTATGAAGACACTGTACCTTGCGTCTGGTTTATAAAAGCACTGTAGCTTGCATCTGGAGTATCGATACTATCCTGCGACTGAAAGTACTGTACACTGCGTCTGGATTTTCAAACTACTGTACACTGCGTCTGGATTACCAAAACATTATCTCTCGTCTGTTTATGTAACATGTCGACTAACACAAGATACTGTAGTTCTCGTCTGGATACTCAACATCTGAATCAATATTCCCTGCGTCTGAATACCCAATACCACTGTAGTTTGCGTCTGGATTACCAAGAACCTGTATAGAGACTGGTTTAGAAACTTGCGTCTGTTTATCCAGTTTTAACTTGTCCTATTTTGTTATCACCAAAACTATAAATTTTATCCTAACACACATCCATTCCCACTATACAGTCAAAATCCCATAACACCAAACGAATCAAATTTGCTATTAAAACATTCTCACCAAATCTCAAAATGCCATTCAACAAAACCTCTCGGGAGTACAGGATCGCGCCAGCCGGAGTTTCAACAAAGACAACATCGCGCAAATGTGTGGTATGCAAACCATGCTCAACCACAAATGCATCAAAAATAAACGAATGCGATGCGCCAGTATCAAACAATACTCGTGCAGGAAAATCAAAGACAGAGCAAATACCCGCAATCACTCCGCTCGGCGTGCCCTACGCTTGCTCCCTCGTAAGCATTCACCTGGGCTTGCTGGGGAACTGAGAAGTGTTGCTGGGAAGAATGTCCGAAATGAGACGGACCAGGCTGCTGAAACGGCCTAAACTGCATCTCTCCCACTCTAGACTGAGGCACCGGAAAAGAATGACCTCTAGAAGATCCACCACGACCCTGAGGTGATGCTGCAGCTTGCTGAGATCCAGCCCTAGACTGAGGCACCGGAAAAGAATGACCTCTAGAAGATCCACCACGACCCTGAGGTGATGCTGCAGCTTGCTGAGATCCAGCCAACGGACACACTCTCGCAAAGTGCCCATACTGTCCACAGATGTTACATGAATCCTGCACTCCAACACACTGGGTCGAAGGGTGCTTGCCTCCACAAGAACCCCAAAACTCTGCCATAGGGCTACCACTG
The DNA here is from genome assembly GCA_001598015.1 of Dorcoceras hygrometricum. NCBI lineage: Eukaryota > Viridiplantae > Streptophyta > Magnoliopsida > Lamiales > Gesneriaceae > Dorcoceras > Dorcoceras hygrometricum. The sequence goes on along the minus strand of KV001325.1, from coordinate 10,563 downwards.
CTAGAACTACCAGAACCAGAAGAACTAGAACCTGCCTTCTTCTTGAACTGGTGGCCATTAGGCCTAAACCTCTGGCGTCCCGACTACTGAGATAACTGCTGCTGCTGGGGTGGATGAGACGACTGGGAAGGTTGCGCTCCTTGAACCACTGGACAACTACTCTGCGCCACCTGTGGCCTAACACGAGACCGGTGATTCCTAAAACCCTTCTCAATGTCTATCGCATTGTCCGCCGCCTCCGCATAGCTCTTGGGTGAACTCGCCAAAACCAAAGAATACAACTCCTCATTCAGCCCCTCAAGAAACCTAGTTCTCTTCGCTCTCTCTCGGCCAACAACGTGCGGCACATACGCAAGAAGGGAAGAAAACCTACGGGCATACTCTCTCGCAGACATAGAGCCTTTCTCCAAGTTATCAAACTCACGCTCACGAGCGTTCACGTAGGCCTCTGGGACACACTCTTGATGAAACTCTGTGCAAAAACTGTCCCACAAAATCCCTACTCCAGTCTCTTCCAAAGTCCTCGAAGCGCCTCTCCACCAACGCTCCGCACCTTTCCTCAACTGAAAAGTAGCCAGACTCAACTTGAGTTCGTCATCATACTGCACATGGTTAAAAAACCCGTGCCATGCTGCAACCACGAATATGCATCAACACTAGACTCATCCCCATTGAAAACCTGAGGATTCATACGCTGAAACCTCGCCATAACGAGTTCCATATCGTTCACATGAGCAGAACTCGTCAACCTCATCCTCAGCTCGCCTACCGCGTCCACGGAGGGGAAAACTACGCTGATCACCTGACCTTCCAACTCTTCCGGAATCTGTCCTCTACCTCTACCCCTACGTCAAGGCGGCATCTAAGAAACACTAAGAGGGTAAGGTCACAATAGAACAAATACATCACAATTAAATGCAGCAAATAGATCACATAATCAAGCACATGCAACACACAACACTGTGCCTAGACTCACGTGTGATCAAAAGAAATCGAGCTTATCCCAGCTTAAGCTCTGATACCAAAAAAGTGTCAGGCCTCGTGCACAAATCAGAGCAAAACCACATAAAGCACAACGCAGAAGCAATAAAATAGTGGCAAAATTTTTGCTTTAGGCCTGACGGTTTAAAATATATAATTTAAAATACAACAATACTTAAAATATCCCAGTTTACAAACACACAATACAACAGTACATATTTTAAACAAATACAAGTACTACAAAATACAACTGAATCCCACAAGCACAGGGCATTCCCTGGCTGACAATACTAGAACTTATATGATATACGCTAACTGGGACACTCTGTCCATGTGAGACCTGTATATTTGTATCAGATTTTGGGTTTGGGAGAATCTGCATTAAACCAGCTGTGAGTCGATGTGCTTGGAGTAGCCGTCGAAATTGTTTAAGTGTTGAATCCAGCTGTGTGAAGACATCAGGTGTTGCGTGGAGACATCTGTTCGGGTGTTGCATCAGCAGCGAGTAATCGCTTTCAGATGTTAAGTACTAGTTGAGGCACTATGAAATATTTGGAGCAGAAACGTGTTTTCAGTAGCGGGTGTTGGTACGTCGTCATTTGGATTAGTTGGAACGACAGCGTTTTGGTTAGCGCTAGGACTCAGCTGTTGGGTTGTGCACGTATCCAACTGCTGATTGAGGGTCAACTGTTGAGTGATCGATCAGATGTTGGTGGAGTCGTAGCTCCCAGCTATTGTGTTTCTGAGTTGTAGTCCTTGAGAAGTTTTTTATTGGCTTAGCAGGTGGTAGATCTGTGTTGCTAGGACTTTCATTGTGGCAATCTGCGTGTGCTAATTATAACCAAGAAGTTAAGGTACGGATGTTGAGCTTTGTTACAGCTGTGGATGGAATGTGGATTATGTGCTTTGCTTGTTTATGCTTTCTGCTGTATTATTGTGCATGTGTTATAATATCAGCTGTTGCATTTGCATACACGCATACTTTCCTGTTGAGCCCTGTTCTGTCAGCTGTACCTTGTTGTTTAGATTTGTGTGTACTGTGATGCTCCGCCTGGGGACGAGCGGGTAACTCCCGTATGCCTCAGTGCTTGAGGGCGAGCGGCAATACCGCACTCTCATCTCCCTGCTGGGATCTGTTAGCCGCTATGAGCGGAGTGGGTAGCTCCCACATCTCATGAGCTAGGCAACAGCAGGTGGAGTTGTATGTTTTGCATCCGGTACAGTGTTTGGAAACGAGTGGGTAGCTCCCATATACTCCTGCACCTTGTGGTCACTACTATCTTTCAGTTGATCCGCTCCAGCTGTTGAGTTGCTGTTATCCAGCTGTTGAGTTGCCGTTGAGATCCCTTGGCTCCCAGTTCTCGGTCGTAGCCTTGATCCTTTGCATAGCATGTGCATGTTATCTACTGTTTTCCGTTTGCTGTATTTACTGCTCTCCGTACTGGGGTTTGACCCCGAGGTCCCTCTTGGACTGTTGTGTTGTTGCCTGTTTTTTGTTCAAGTTTTCCAGGATTCACAGCTGGTCGTGCTTTGATCCAGCAGGTGGTGCCCCAGGTGGTGGATAGAGTGTCCCAGTTAGCGTATATCATAATATGTACTAGTGCTGTCAGCCGGGGAATGCCCTGTGCTTTAGTTTATGTTCATCTGTAGTTTTGTCAGCTGTTGTATTGTTGCTAGTACTTGTAATTGCTGTACTGTCGTATTTCATAATATAAACTGGGATTAGTTTAAGTATTGTGCTATTTTAAATTATCTGTTTTAAACTGTCAGGCCAAGCGAAAATTTTAAGCCACTTTTTATTGCTTCCGCTATGTTTTTGCGTGGTTTATCTCTGAGTTGTGCACGAGGCCTGACAATCCACCTCCTGGGGCACCTCCAGCTGGGTCAAAGCCACGACCAGCAGAGAAACCTGGGAAACCTGGAACTACACACAGGCAACAAACACAAGCCCCAGAGGGACATCGGGGTCAAACCCCAGTACGGAGATCAACTGAAAAACATCAATAGACAGCAACAGATAAAATGCAGATGCTAAGCATGAGGAACAGGGCAACAGCCGAAGGCTACAACCACAACAGAGAGCCAAAGAACTCAGGCATAGATCAAAAGCTGACAACATATTCTGCAAAGATAGTGGCCACGGTGTGTGTACAAGCATATGGGAATTACCCACTCATCTCTACACCACACCCTATACCAGATGCTTCAAAACTGCTCAACCTGCCGTTGCCAACTCATGAACTATGGTAGTTAACCACTCGTCCCATAGTGGCTAACTAAACCTAGCAGGGAGATGAGAGTGCGGTATTGCCGCTCGCCCTCGCATCCTGGCACGCAACAGAACAACACAACAACGCAAGGGATCTGAACTGGATATGACAGATGTGTATGCAATGCAACAACTTGCCATATAAATCACGAAACATATTGTCAGGCCTCGTGCTCACAACCGAGTAAAAACCAAAACACATGCGGAAGCTTATCAAAAAGTGGGTAAAATTTTGGCTTTTAGGCCCGACGATTTAAAACATATAATTTAAAATAGAACAATACTCAAAATAAGTTCCCAGTTTACAACCCAACAAAAGCAAGTATAGCATCAATACAAATAAAAGTATCAGACTCCACATCAGAATACAACAACGAAGCACAGGGCATCTCCCCGGCTACTAGACTGATACATATATATATATATATATTATACGCTACTGGGACACTCAACCACCTCCTGGTGCACCGCCAGCTGGGTTACCTCCTCGACCAGCTGTATGACCTGGACAACACAACAGGCAACAAACAAACCAAGCCCCAGAGGGACATGGGGTCAAACCCCAGTACGGAGAGCAACTATAAATCAGCAATAAACAGCAAGAATAAAATGCAGATGCTATGCATGAGATGCTGGACAACAACGAACGACTCCAACCGAAAAGGAAGTCAAGGAACTCAAAGTACAGCTCAACTGTATCTGCAAAAACGGTGGCCACTGGGTGTGTTCCAAGTGTGTTAATGAGCCACTCACCGGGACACAACACCCGAATACCAGATGCAGCAAACAACTCGACCTGCAGTTGCCCAACCTGCACTGTGGTAGTTAGCCACTCGGCGTATAGGGGCTAACATAACCCCGCCAGGGAGATGAGAGTGCGGTATTGCCGCTCGCCCTCGCATCCTGGTAAGAAACAGAGCAAGAACAACGAAGCAATGGCTGCAAAAGCTGAAATGAGATGCTAATATATGTATGCAACATGATGGACAATAACAAGCATAATCATATGCGCAACAGCCAATGCACAACACAATAAACACAGCCATCTCATAAAAACAGTGCCTCACAAAGCATCAACACACGGCAGCCAACAAACCAGCAACTACCATTTTATCCAAGCCATGCCTACGCTGCATTTACAAGCTCAACCCGTACCATAATTTCCTCAAAGAACGTAGCAAGTCACGGCCTGCACAAATCTGCCAAAATACACGGTACACAAATTTCAGAGAAATTCTACAAATCTCACGGCATCCCACAAAACTCACGGCCAGAGTATACGATGCACAGATCTCATAAAATCGCCAAGATAACTCACGGCCCTCAAACAATTCCCATGATGGAAATTCATAAACTCAACCCAGAATTCGATCCTACCCAAACAGCTAACTAGGAAACTTAAAACAACGTCAAGAACAAGATCCCAACGTAAAATAGAGAGGCTACCTGCAACCACGCAAGGTGGGAATAACAACAGCAACTTCGTGCTTACAATCCATCCAACTAAAGCTTCCAAAATGGGTACGAGAAGAAAGTGCTTTCCAAGAGGAGTCCAACGCTACCTCGAACGTGAAATATGGTGGCCGGAATCGACGGGAATCGCCGGATAAAGATCACGGTAAATAGTTCCAAGGGTTTGAAGAAACAGAGAACGAAGATTGAAAGAAATTTACTAAGTATGGAATCTGGTTCTCAATAATTGAAGGCCAAAGCTTCCAATATATATACACGCATGAAATCTGCTTAAAAAAATGCCCACCGACAAAACAGATTTCTCAAGCCAATCACAACGCTTGCAATAACACACGGTGAAATCTGGAACAAAACAGATCTCTCCTCTAGTGCTCACTAAACGACGTCGCACCAAAATACAGCGGAGAAGTCTGCTTACGTAAGCAAGTCTGGTCACTACACTAGTCGTGCGCAACACAACGGGAGAAATTTGCATACGTCATCAAGTCTGGTCCAACACTACTCTACAACACCTCCCGAGCCACGTCAGCAAATCTGAACACTAAACCCAAACGCTGGAAACACGCTACAGGAGAGTTGACCAGCGTTGACATCTGTTTTCAACAATCCAACCAGACTTCATGCATGCAACAGATCTCTCATACACAATACAAAACAGATCTCATGCACGCAAGGCAAATCCAAACTTCGCAGAACGACGGCGTTTTAGCTCCTACGCTACAAAACACGCCGCACAATTACAAAGTAACCAACGACCAGATCTCATGAAAACGACGTCGTAAAGGACTTCTCGCCAACAACCAGATCTCCCAAGCGCAAGGCTTACGTCATCCACACAATGCATACCAGCGACGCTGACGTCATCAAATCTGATACCAGATTTCACCAAAATTCGAAAATATCAAACTTTCCAAAATTGTTCCAAACGTGATTCTCGACCCGAAAATGCAACCCAAACATTCAAAATGAAGTCTGGATCACCAGAAATCACTAAAACCCGATTAATTCAACAATTAATCCTTAATACAATTTCCAGGTCTCACATTTCTCCCCCACTAAAAGGGATTTCGTCCTCGAAATCGAACAACAATCTGGGAACACAACTAAACAGCAAGATACAAAACAGGAACTCGCCTAACACAGGCCAAGAGTTCAAGATAACTGAGCAAATAATTTACAGCAACTAGGGAAGAAATACAAACAAAAGCTACAACCTACTGGAAAATATAGCCCAACGGCTACTCAAACATATGCGGCCACTCGCGCTGCATATTTTCTTCCAGCTCCCAAGTAGCTTCTTCCCTTCCATGTTTGCTCCACTGCACCATTACCAAAGGAATGGTCTTATTCCTCAACTGTTTCTCTTTTCTGCCAAGGATCTGCAAAGGGTATTCCTGATAGCTCAATGACTGATCTAGCTCTACCTCGTCAGTTCCAAGCACATGAGACGGATCTGGCTCATACTTCCTCAACATCGACACATGAAACACATCGTGAAGAGAAGACAACTCTGACGGCACCAACAACCGATACGCTAAAGGGCCAATCCTCTCGACAATCTCATACGGACCAACGTAACAAGGGGCTAACTTTCCCTTGCGCCCAAAGCGCATCACACTGCGAAACGGAGAAACCTTGAGAAAAACACGATCACCAACCTGAAACTCAAGAGGTCGACGCCTCTTATTCGCATAACTGGCTTGGCGATCCTGAGCAGCTTTCATCCGCTGTCTAATAAGATCAACATGATCTTTCATTTGCTGCACAAAGTCAGGGGCAGATAGCTGCTTCTCCCCCACTTCTTCCCAACACACTGGCGATCTGCACTTGCGGCCATACAAAGCCTCGAAAGGCGCCATGCCAATCGTCACTTGGTAGCTGTTATTATACGAAAACTCAACCAAAGACAACGCGTCTTGCCAACTACCTCCGAAATCCAACAAAACAGCACGTAACATATCCTCCAATATCTGGATAGTTCGCTCAGATTGGCCATCTGTCTGGGGATGATACGCGGTACTCATAGCCAATCTAGTGCCCAAAACTGTCTGCAAACTCTTCCAAAACCTGGAAGTAAACCTCGGATCTCGGTCGGACACGATTGAAACAGGCACACCATGCAATCTAACAACAAAATCAACGTACAGCTTCGCCATCTTCTTCAACGAGAAGGTCATCCCATAGGGAATGAAGTGTGCAGACTTAGACAAACGGTCTACAACTACCCAAACAGCATCGCACCCTCGGCTGGAACGAGGCAAATGCGTCACAAAATCCATAGCAATGTGCTCCCAATTCCATTGGGGCACCTCTAAACTCTGCAACAGACCACCAGGTCTCATCCTTTCGGCCTTTACCATCTGGCAATTCAAACAACGAGCGACAAAACCAGCAACATCGCTCTTCAGGCCAGCCCACCAAAAGTGCGGCTTCAAAGCATGGTACATCTTCCGTACACCAGGATGAACACTATGTCTGCTACAGTGCGCTTCTCGAAGGAT
>KV001324.1:14101-58625 GCA_001598015.1 Dorcoceras hygrometricum | reverse complement strand
AAAAACGCGTATGCATATCAGCAGATGAATTCTTCCAAGCGTTTTTCCAGTCGATGTTTTTGACAACGACAATGGTTGTAAGTGCTGATGTTCAAAGTAATTTTAGGCACAAGCTCTAAGTATTTGAAATACGATCGTTTGCTTATAAGGAAAATATTTGTTGGATCGTACAGTTGCCTGGAATGAAGGAAACAAGGTGGGTACTATTTTGGGTGAATAGTACAGTGTACAGTGGCCGTTTCTCTATGCTTGCAAAAAAATGGAAAGAAGACAAATTGGCTCTGTGGATGAGCGTTTGACCTTGCAGTGGAGCAGAGATTACGGTGTACTATTGTGGCAGTAATTCAAACGGGATTTATTTCCTTTGGAGGATTTAATGTTACCGTTGCAGTCGAATCCTATAAATATCAGCAGCGGCTTTGAAGAACTGACCAATCGCTATTCTATCTTGCTGCAACGCTGCCAAAATTGCAACAGAGCTTTCTCTCATTGATATTTCAAAAAGCTTAAGACTCGAAGAACAATTCGTTTTTGATCTTCATTAGATAATCTTTCGAGTCAAATTACAGTCTCTAGCTTCGTGTTCTCATTGATATATTTGATAGAGTCTGTAAACGAACTGTCTTTTAAGAAGTTCGTAAAACGTTATAAATCTTGTAAACCAGCAGCTAGTCTGCGTGAAGCGTTGTGAGGTGCTAGGAGTTCTCAAGGCTGTTAGCTTTGGGATCGGGTGCTTGTAGATTGTCTACCTGTATCAAAGTCTTCTAGTGATACCTTCCGAGGAGGAAGAAGGGGAGACGTAGGATATTCATATCCGAACTTCCAGAAACAAACTCTCGACTCAAACTCTTATTTACGCAGTTATATTGTGTTGCGCTTAGTTTACTGTTCACAAACTAATCGGCCTATTTCCGCACTTATTTTAGTTGGCTGAGAAGTTTTCTTATAACTGAGAATCCAAAAGTTTTTAAAAGAACCTTTGAAATAGAAAAATCGAAGGAGTTCATTCAACCCCCCCCTTCTGAACTCCTATTTGCTTAGTGATCCTATTTCCGGGACCATCACGTAGCCAAACTCAACCTAGGTTCATCATCGTACCTCACACGATCAAACAAGCCGGTAATGTGCTGCAACCAGGACTCCGCATCGAAACTAGGATCATCACCGTTAAACGTCTGAGGATTCATCCGCTGAAACCTCTCCATCACAAGTTCCATGTCGTCCACATGGGCTTCCAGCTCATCTACCTCAACCTCAACCTGACTAGCACGTTTACGACGAGGAATACTAATAAGGCCTCGGAATCTTCCGGAATCTGCCCTCTACCTCTACCCCTACGTCTAGGCGGCATCTAAGAAGACACTAAACCATAAGGTCACACAGCAGCAAGTATATCACATAGCAATTAAATCACATAGTCATGCACATGCAACACGCAACACTGTGCCTAGACTCAAGTGTGATCAAAAGAAATTGAGCTTATCCCAGCTTAAGCTCTGATATAAAAAATGTCAGGCTTCGTGCTCAATCAGAGTAAAACCACATAATAAATGATAGCGAAAGCATTAAAATAATGGCTAAAATTTTCTCTTTTGACCTGACTTAGCAAACATAAGTAAAAATACATTGATATCCAAAATATTGGTTTTTACAATACTCGAAAACCAACTACAATAACAAACAACGATACAACACGGAGTGACTCTCAATCAACAAACCGATGAGTATCTCGCTCAACATAGATACAATACAATATAACGAAAATATCATATGTATCTACTACATATACTGAGACACTCTATCCACCTCCTGGGGAATTACCAGCTGGATCAACTCCACGACCAGCGGTGAAACCATGATAACATGAAAACATACACAGGCAACAATACAACCAGCCCCAGAGGTACAAGGGGTCAAACCCAAGTACGGAGAGCAACTGAAAAATAGCAGTTAAAATAACAATAGATTAAATATGAATTCTATGCATGAGAACAAATCTACAATCAAACCCAAGTACGGAGAGCAACTGAAAAATAGCAGTTAAAATAACAATAGATTAAATATGAATTCTATGCATGAGAACAAATCTACAATCGAAGGCAGGGAGACAAAAAGATCTCAAGAACTGCTCAACAACTAATATCCAATCAACTGGAAGATAGTGGCCATGGGGTGTGTGAGTATATGGGAGCTACCCACGGTACCAGATCCAGAACACATCACTCAACCTGCTATTGCCAAACTCATGAGATGTGGGAGCTACCCACCCCGTTCATAGTGGCTAACAGATCCCAGCAGGGAGATGAGGGTGACGGGAGTTACCCGCTCAGCTTCTAAAACAAGCATCTTGGTACACACAGATCAACACAACAAGACACGGCTAAACAAGATCTGAGCTCAACATGAATAATGCGTGTGTGCAATGAAACAACTTGCAATAAACAATACAACAGAGGCAGGAAATAACGGCACAGAGACATACACAGCAGCACACATAATATCCATGCTAATTCCAACGCTGTAAACCAAGCTCACATCTGTACCTTAGTTCTGAGCTATAATTACAACAAAAGCAGTCGGGCAACCAAATCTGAAACCTGCTAAGCCAATAACAACGCTAACTCAGGGACGCAAAGCTCAGAGCCACGAACTGGGAGCTACAACCTCAACCAGCTCTGTCCTACCCAACTAGCTCAAAAAACAGCTCTAAACAAAGCAGAAGGTAGGAACTAACACTTAGCCAACAAGCTACCTGAATGGCAGAAGCAAATCTGCTCAAATGTTAATAGACTACACAAGGAAGATTCCTCCTGCGATCCTCTTCCAGTTCTCCAGAATCTTCGAAAGAGGTATAGAACGAAGCGCCTTAGCAAGAGGAGTCCAGCGCTACCACTTTTGCTCAAATCTGAGTCCTCTACCGCCGGCAATCGGAAAATATAAGCTTCGGTGAACAGTAGCTAGGGTATCGCGACATGATAAGGTTACGAGAATATTTTTAAGTGTCGGGAAACAAAATAGCAACACTACGGTCAAAGACTTCTATATATACAACTTAAGTTCCCTAAATTTGATGAACAGTAGCCACCGACAAAGCCTGCTCAATGTTGTTCCCAACTCAGATCTGAGTAACACTCCAGATCTGGATCTTACGCTAACACAGCGTGCTATAACCAAACGACGTCGCAACGCAAATCAATTAACTAATACACACGTCTCTCAAAACGGTGTCGTAATGAAGTCCACTGTTCCTACTGGACACGTCAACCCGCTAACACAAAATCTGCTATCGCTAAACGGCGTCACATCGCCACTCAGATCTGAAAGACCAGATCTCACACAAGAGTTGACCAGTCAAAGACGAAATCCCTGGACCGCTCCGATCTACCCCAAACACAAACTGGGACTACGAATCGGACCTGTCCATGCAACACGCTAATCCACATATGGTTTCTTCCAAAACGATGTCGCTTCACTACCCACTAACAAAATTTACCAGCGAGTCCAGAATAACGCGCGAGTACCATATTTCACCAACAAATCTGAATGCGATCATCCCGCACTGACCAGCACTCAAATCCAATCATTTTCCACAGAAATTCTCTAGCAATCAGAGCTGTTTCCGATACTTATACGGACCCGATTACTTAACCAAGCATATCAGCTCAAAGCTGAACCATCCCAGATCAGTTCATGCCAAATCTGGTCTATGATAAACCCGATTAATTAACTCAATTAATCTCATAATATTTCGGGTCTCACACTTTCAGAAACACTCGATCACCAACCTGAAATTCCAAAGGCCTACGCCTCTTGTTAGCATAGCTAGCTTGACGATCTTGTGCAGCCTTCATTCTGCTTTGAATCAGCTCAACCTGATCCTTCATATGCTGCACATACTCAGGGGTAGACAGTTTCCTCTCACCAACTTCTTCCCAACAAATTGGAGATCTACATTTTTGATCGTACAAAGCCTCGAATGGTTCCATCCCGATAGTCACTTGGATATTATTGTACGAAATTCTACCTGGGATAAAGAATCCTGCCAGCCACCACTGAAATCCATCACAATAGCTCGCAGCATGTCCTCCAAAATCTGAATAGTTCTCTCGAATTGGACATTTGTCTAAGGGTGATAAAATGTACTCATATCCAATCTCAAACCCATCGCTGCTTGCAAGCCCTTACAAAATCGGGAAGTGAATCTTGGATCTCTATCAGACACTATCGAAACCGACACTCCATGCAATCTAACCACATGATCATCGTACAGTCTTGCCATATTCTTCATGTAACATCACACATCATAGGGAATGAAATGTGCTGACTTCGAAATCCTGTCAATAACTACCCAAATCGCATAACATCCCCTGTTCGAACGAGGTAAGTGAGTCACAAAATCCATGGTAACGTGCTCCCAATTCCATTGAGGCACTTCTAAACTCTACAGCAATCCACCAGGTCTCATCCTCTCGATCTTGACCTGTTGGAAGTTCAAACATTGAGCTATAAATCCAGAAATGTCATTCCGCATACCTTCCCACCAGTAGTGCGACTTCAAGGCATGATACCTCTTCTTCTCGCTTTGATTCACACTATAACGACTGCAATGGGCCTCGTTCATGATGGTTTCTCTCAGATCAATCAGGTTTCGAACTACCAATCTACCACGAAATCTCAAGCATCTATCAGAAGCAACAGTAAAATCTCCCGACTGACCATTCTGGGCTTTTTTCTTCAACTCATGGATGTACAGGTCAGTCCTCTGTGCTGCTCTAATGTCTACAACCATCTGTGTTCAACCTAAAGAGAATAAACTACGAAATATTGGTCATCTGGCTGAAAATGTCATCCAAAAGTCCCCAAATGCCCGTGTATTTTTGAAATACTCAAAGATGTTAGCATCGCAGGTTGGGCTTTCCTACTCAAGGCATCTGCCACTAAGTTCATTCGCCCAGGCTGATACTGAATCTCACAGTCAAAATCTTTGAGCAACTCCATCCAACGACAATATCTCATATTCAGATCTGACTGAGTGAAGATATACTTCAAACTCTTGTGGTCTGTGTACACCATAAATTTCTCTCCATACAAGTAATGACGCCAGATCTTCAAGGCAAAAACAATGGCAGCCAGTTCTAGATCGTGAATGGGGTATCTCGTCTCATGGGGTTTCAACTGTCGAGACGCATAAGCTACCACTCGTCTGTTCTGCATAAATACACAGCCAAAACCACTCAGTGAAGCATCGGAACAAACCACGAAACCTCCAGAACCTGAAGGTAAATCCAACACAGGAGCAGTAGTCAACTTCTCCTTGAGAAATTGGAAACTCGACTCACACTCGTCTGTCCACATAAATATTCTATCCTTCTGGGTTAACTGCTTCATCGGCTTGGATATTGAAGAAAAACCCTCAATGAAACGTCTGTAATATCCAGCCAAACCCAAGAACCTACGGATCTCCGAAACATTTCTAGGTCGCTCCTAGTTAAGAACTGCTTCGACCATACTCGGATCCACTGAAATACCTTATGCAGATATGACATGACCCAAAAATATTACCTTATCCAACCAAAATTCACACTTACTGAACTTCACATGCAACTGTGAGTCTCTTAGTTTCTGCAACACCAACCTCAAGTGCTCCTTATGCTCTCTATAGCTCCTCGAGTACACCAGGATATCATCTATGCAAATGATCACGAAACGATCGATATATTACATCACACAGTGGGGTAGAACTCAACCCACACTCATACACAAACCAATCAGATATAAAAGAGTGTGATGCTCCAATATCAAACAAAACTCATGCAGGAAATTCAAAGATAAAGCAAGTACCTGCGATAACTCCTCCGACATATCATCAGCAACTCTCTCATCAAGGAATTCACTTGAGCTTGCTGAGGTCCCGAAAACCGAGGGCTAGAAGATCCTCTGAACCATAGACGGTTCTCGTGGTTGTAATCCTAATCGTTGGGACTGGACAAAAGGTTGCGGTCTCTGCAATGAACCTCCATCTGAACTTTGCTGCGACTGACTTGAGGGTTGTCCCCTCATCAAAGGACAAACTCTGACGAAATGTCCAGGTTGCCCACACTTATGGCAAAGACCCTGAACTCCATGGCATTGAGAAGTCATATGTCTACCTCCACACTGACCACACGACACTCCTCCAGAGCCACTACCACCAGAACTAACAGAACCAAAATAACTCGAATTCGACCGTGTCTTAAACTGCTTTCCTCGAGGCTTGAACCTCTGGCAATTTGACTGCTGCGATGTCTGAGGAGGTTGAAATGAATGCATCCCTTCTGGAACGGGTTGGAAACTCTGTCCAGCTATCGGCTGAACCTGATTTTTTGATTCCAAAAGACTCTCCTCAATGTCCACCGCCCTGTCCACCGCCTCAGCATAAGTCGCAGAAGAACCAGCTAGCACCATACGGAACAATTCGGGCCTCAACACTCTCAGAAACTTGTTACTCTTTGTCCTCTCTTGGTTAGCAACGTGGGAAACATACGACAGAAGTGAGGAAAACTGTTTAGCGTACTCGGCCACCCTCATGTTCCCTTGCTTCACATTATCAAACTCCCTCTCACGGTTATTATAGTAGGACTCAGGGGTATACTCCTGAACTGAAAATATCATTCAAAATACAAACATAATCAAAATACGGATTTTTAACTCAAAAAGCCAAACAACACCAGCAGCAATGCTGAAACATCCAAATATCACAACAAATACAGATCCCCCAAATACAATATTCACGCAGGGCATCCCCTAGTTCAATAATACAATACATAATCTATAACTGAGACTCAAAATGGGGATCTACCAACCGACGCTCCACTCGGTCCAGCTGGATTACCCGAAGACCCTGCAAAGGCCAACACAGACCAAAGCAGCCCAAAAAGGGAAAAATAAAACGAGCTAAAACCTCGGTACGAAAAGCATAGATAAAGAAACAATCATATCAGATATGCAATATTTCAAACGTGCAATGCATGAGGGCTACCAAGAATCATCGGTTAGCAAGGCACAACAACTCAGCTGTGCAATAAAATCTCAATAATCAATCAGAATCCAAATCACAGCGACTCAGCTGGCTATCACGACTCGTGATGACAATGGATTCTCAGCACGGCGACTCACCCGAAAAATCATGACTCAACGATTATCAGGTCTCAAAGAATGCAGGCTCAATATGCTATGCGTGAATGCCAAGCAGAATCATGCTTACAGCTATGCATATAATTCACACACATAATTAATTAAGAGCACAATAATCATCATCATAAACCGACCAATCAAGAAGATTCACCTAGCACATAAATCATAGCAGCCCACACACGAATAGAAATATTCTCAAGCTGATATTAAAGCTGCTAGTATAAGCCCACTCGTAACGGCTACTACCTCAACAGATCGCACGAGAACAAGAACACAGCACCAACAGCCCATGCAAGTCTACTGCCATACTAGCTCAGTGAACTCAACAGGACAGCTCGAACCTACATGTAGTTAAAACCCAAAATCTCAAGCGACACAGAAGAACTATCGGCCGGAAATCGCAAAAATGTTCGAACGCTTCAACCACATCGCAACCCTCGACAAGTCGACCCAAGGCTCCAAAGTCGTACCAAAAGAAAGGTCTTGGAGAGAGGAACCCGGCGCCACCAGCCTTGCTCCAAAAGGCGGCGTAAATCGATGGAAAACGGAAGAAGTTGAGTACTATGAACAGTAAAGGTTTGGGAAACAGTACGTATCGAAGGCTCTCTGGAAAGAAGATAGGGAATATCAGGTCTGAAATTGGCTAAGTGTTGTTCGACACTTACATTTATTTTCCCAGTCAACACTATAGTGAAAGTCAACCAGCTCAGATCTTAACACTACACCAGATTAGACTCCTCTATGCTATACCAGCTCGCGACCACCAAAAGACGTCGCACAGGAGTCCATATCAGGATGAACAGATCACGCCACGTCGACAGCTTGCATTTGCGTACTAGCTCCCGCGCATCTATCTGCTAGCACAACCAACAGATCACGCTGGTTAACTCCAGCAACCAGCGTCTAAGCTGATGTCGCCAAACGACGTCGCATTGTCTCCAGCTCAGGACAAACAGATTACGCATACGTAGACCAGCTCACATACATCCAGTTCTTGCCTAAGATGGAAACCATAAACCGTACCGGTCTACACCAAAACCATGAACCGGGCCGGTCCACACAGTACCACCAGCTCACGCACATCTAGTCTATTTTACATCCCTTTGCTATTCCAACAGCTCAGAGCTATTTCGTCCCATAACCGCTCGCGCTAGGGTTAGTAGAACAGATCACGCATTGGGCAGCTTACATGTACTGGGCATTTCTCTCTATAGTAGAAACCTTCACAGCTCTTGTCCAATCTAACAGCTTCATGCCTGCTTCGTTCTATGTCCAACCCGAAGACCCGAAGATCATCAACAGCTCAGACCAATATCCTAAGCTTAATACCCAATAGTTCACAAGACACCCAACTAAAACACCTCTTTAATTAATCATAATCCGATCTGATTAACTCGTTAATCACCATCTAACGGTTCTAGCCCTCACAAGAGCCAACTACCCATATGCTTCAAACCCATTGATTCGCGATCCGTCTTGAATAATGGCCCTGGATGAGGCTTAGTTAGTGGATCAGAAACATTATCTGTGGAGTCGACTTTGTCTAATGACACTTCTCCTCTTTCCACAATCTCTCGAATGATGTGGTAGATTCTCAGTGCATGTTTGGATTTTTGATAGGATCTTGGCTCCTTTTCCTGAGCAATAGCGCCTAAGTTGTTGCAGTACACCGGGACTGGAGCAACTACATTAGGAATAACGCCCAACTCTTGGACGAAATTCATTATCCAAACATCCTTCTTTTCTGCAGCTGATGCAGCAATGTAATCGGTCTCCGTGGTGGAATCCGCAGTGCTGTCTTGCTTGGAACTCTTCCAAGAGACAGAAGCACCATTGTCATGAATAAAAACCCGGAGGTTGACTTTGAATCATCTATATCGCTTTGGAAGCTCGAGTCGGTATAGCCTTCCAATTTAAGTTGCAGTACACCGGGACTGGAGCAACTACATTAGGAATAACGCCCAACTCTTGGACGAAATTCATTATCCAAACATCCTTCTTTTCTGCAGCTGATGCAGCAATGTAATCGGTCTCCGTGGTGGAATCCGCAGTGCTGTCTTGCTTGGAACTCTTCCAAGAGACAGAAGCACCATTGTCATGAATAAAAACCCGGAGGTTGACTTTGAATCATCTATATCGCTTTGGAAGCTCGAGTCGGTATAGCCTTCCAATTTAAGTTCTCCACCCCCATAGACCAAAAACGTATTCTTAGTACTTCTCAAATACTTGAGGATGTCTTTCACAGCTTTCCAATGTGGAAGACCGGGGTTTGATGGATATCTACTAACAACACTGAGTGCAAATGCCACGTCAGGTCGTGTAGTTATCATCCCATAACAAAAACTACCAATTACGGACGCATAAGGAATGCTTGTCATCGCCTCTATCTAAACGTCCGTCTTGGGAGACATGGACTTGTATAAAGTTACGCCATGACACATTGCTAGATGTCCTCTCTTGGAATCATCCATCGAAAACCTTTTAACAATGGTATCAATGTATTTGGACTGGGTGAGACCAAGCAATCATTTTGATCTATCCATATAGATCTGTATTCCCAGTACAAAAGATGCTTCACCCAATTTCTGCATCGAGAACCTATTTTTTAACCATACTATAGTTGATTGCAACATTCCTACATCATTCCCAATGAGTATAATGTCATCAACATAAAGCATTAAAATATCACAGCACTCCCACTGACCTTTTTATACACGAAGGGTTAGTAAACCAAACTCTTTGATCGTACTATCAAATCTGAGGTTCCAGCTCCTAGATGCTTTCTTGAGACCATAGATAGATCTCTGAAGTTTGCATACCATATTCTCATTTCTGATAGATGTGAACCCTTCAGGCTGAGACATATAAATCTCTTCCTTAATATCCCTATTAAGAAAGGTTGTTTTCACATCCATCTGCCATATTTCATAGTCATACCATGCTGCTATGGCTATCAATATCCTTATAGACTTGAACATTGCGACAGGAGAAAATTTTTCCTCAAAGTCAATTTCTTTCCTTTGAGTATAAACTTTTGCGATCAATCTCACTTTTAAGGTCAACCCCTTCCCATCCGCTCCAAGTTTCTTTTTGTAAATACATTTACAAGAAATGGGAACAATTCCCTCAGGTGGATCTACAAGAGTCCATGCTTGATTCGAATGCATGGAATTCATCTATAGCTTCAAGCCACTTGGATGAATCAGCATCTGACATTGCCTCCTTCAAGGTCCTTGGAACATATCCAAGGTTAGGCTTATCATGTACCTCTTCAAGAAGTAAACCATACCTCATGGGCGGTCTCGAGATCTCTCGGATCTCCTAGGAGCTTGTATCTCCTCTCTTGGTTGTTGGGGTGTGAGCTCTACATTTATGGGTGTCTTGCGAACCTCTTCGAGTTCTATCATTTTAATGTCATCAACATAAAGAAATTCTTCCCCAAGAATTTTGCATTTCTAGAAACAAACACATTTGTTTCTTGGGGATGATAGAAATAATAACCTAATGTGTTCCTTGGATACCCAACAAAATAGCACAAAATGGATCGACTATCCAATTTATCTCCCATTACCTGCTTCACATAAGCAGAGCATCCTCATATCCTAAGATAAGAATATTTAGGAGGCTTTTCCATCCATATCTCATATGGAGTTTTATCCACTTCCTTTTAATGGACATTTTTTAACATCAGTGCCGCTGTTTCAAGCGCATATCCCAAAAATTAAGGCGGTAACTTTGTACCCCCATCATAGAACGAACCTTGTCCATCAAAGTCAAATTACGACGTTCTGAAAAATCATTCAACTGAGGTGTTGCAGGAGGATTCCACTGCGAGAGAGTCCCATTCTCTTTAAGATACTCTTGGAATTCAGCACTCAAGTATTCACCACCTCAATCTAATCAAAGGTCCTTGATGCTTCATCCCAATTGTTTTTCTACTTCATTCCAAAATTCTTTGAACCTTTCAAGAGCTTTGGATTTGTATTTCATTAAATACACATACACATACCTCAAGAAATCATCAGTAAAGGTTATGAAGTAGGCATTTCCATGCTTAGTGGTGATGCTAAGAGAACCACAAACATCTGAATGGATCAAATCCAAACATATTTTTGGCTCGCTCCACATGTCTCTTAAAGGGAATCTTGGTCATCTTTCCTTTTAGACAAGATTAACAAGTAGTGAGGGAACCAATATCAGACATATCAAACTTGCCTTCTCCCACTAGCTTGTTCATCCTTCTTAGGGAAATATATGGCCTAAACGAGCATGCCATAAGAGTGTAGGATTTAGAGTATCCCTTTTGTGCTTTTTTGTTGTTATAACTTGGGCATTGTTAAATGGAATATCTTTCAATTTTAAATCATAGAGATCGTTTTGTATTCACCTGTACTAATCAAAAATTCATTCTTTCAAATGTTGCAAACACCTTCGCCAAATAGACAAGAATATCCATCCTTATCAAGCATAGAAATGGAAAGAATGTTTTTCACCAAATCTGGTACATACAAAACATCTCTTAAAACTAATTTAAAACCAGAATGCAATATTAAGTAAACATCTCCCACAGCTTTGGCATCAACTCTTGCCCCATTGCCCATCCTTAAGAAGGTATCACCTTCCCTAAACTTCCTACTTCTTGACATCACCTGTATATCATTACAGAGATGTGAGCCACAACCGGTATCCAATACCCAAGAAGAAGATTTAAATGAAATGTTTACTTCAGTAGAGCATACCTTTCTCAGAACCTTTCTTGGAAAGGTATTCCATACAGTTGCACTTCCAATGCCCTATCTTCTTGCAGTGATAGCAGATATGATAGCTCTTGTCAGCCTTCACATTCGTGGCTGCCACAACGGGACTCAGAGATTGCTTCTTTTTGGCCATGTTATTTTTGGCAGGTGGGGTAGAACGCTTCTTCCCTCATGGTCCTTTCATCGTACCAGATGATGATCCCACATAAAGAACCGGCCACTCCTTCTTTATGGTGGATTCATATGTCACAAGGATGTTCACCAACTCCTCAAGGGTTGGCTCCATCTTGTTCATATTGAAATTCACCACAAAAGAGTCAAATGAGCTTGGAGGGCGTGTTTGCTCACCAAAAAGCTCATTGAGATTCATATGAATGCTAGCAGCACTCTTAGCATCCTCAAAATGCCTCTGTAACTCATCAGACATAGAAGCCTGCATATAACACTTTGCTCAGAAGTCATGGTCACACCAATCCTTGAATGTTTGCAGCTCCTCAAGACTAAAGTTAATACGAGCCTCGTCAGGGGGAGACTTAACAAGTGTATATGCAATCTTTTCCGAGTTCAAGACGATCTTTAAATTTCTTAGCCAATTGAGGTAATTAGGTCCGATTAGAACAAGTTTATCGAGTATAACAGACAGAGGATTTCGAATCAAAGACATGGTCGAAAGTACTTAAAATTTATAATTAACAACATAATTGAATAAATATCCTAGCATATCATGCATTATATCACATATCATACACCATCAATTAATTATCACAATAATCAATTGATCAAAAATCTTGTATATCCTGATACAATCACTAACCGCCATGAACGATTATAAAATTAAATTCATAAACAAATTCCTTTGTTTACCATTAATTCTTTTATAACTGAATTTCTTGTGAATCACCATTCACTATAAATAATAAAAATCAGACTTTAATTACTTATTTTATGAGAAAAACATAACATTTTGTGAAATTTAAACTTAAACCACAATTACATATCAATTTAGGGCCCATGACACTTGAGTATCACAAAACAACTTTTAAGAAATCTAGTGTCATAGTCGTCACCGTAGCTCC
The DNA here is from genome assembly GCA_001598015.1 of Dorcoceras hygrometricum. Lineage (NCBI taxonomy): Eukaryota > Viridiplantae > Streptophyta > Magnoliopsida > Lamiales > Gesneriaceae > Dorcoceras > Dorcoceras hygrometricum. The sequence goes on along the minus strand of KV001324.1, from coordinate 45,619 downwards.
ATCGCCGAATTCCGGCCAACAACCTTAAAATTTTATTTTATTTTTGTCGAAGAGAACATGAGCAGCCCGTCGGGAAGCATCCAATGCTTCCCTAGCTTCCCAAAATGGGCAGCATACAACGCTGCCATTGATGCCTAATGGGAAGCATACAACGATGTCATTTCTATATGAAATGGGAAGAATCAAGTCCCTTTGTTGCTGCCCAAAATGGACAGCAACTATCACCAAAAATAGCCCCTACAAACACATGATATGACCTTTCTCAAGCGGTTAGAAATAGATATCAAAACAATAGTTTACAAATGCTACATGACAATGAACAACCTTGGCTCTGATACCACTTGTTGGTACATCGATATCTCATGCTAAAAATCGCAACGTAAGCACAAAATACAAAAGGTTGAGCACTCATGTAGCATACTAGTTGAACAACCAACAAAAGGGTGTTTAGATATTTATACCTATCTACCTTCAAAAGGTTGATGATGGCTCCAACTAGATCATAAATAATCTAGCTCTTGAAATAGTAGACACCTTCTACAATCTTCCAAGAGCACACCTTTCTCAACTGGACTCCACTCCAAAATTAGGTCCACTACTAGCAAGATAATTCCACCCAAAATATGCACTAGAATTTTTGAGTGTTGTACTATGAGAAGCACAAGTTTTTCAACTCAAAACCATGTCAAAAACATTGTAAAAGGAGGATAAATTTTCGTGCAAGGTGAGAGAGAGAGGGGAAAAAAATGAATGACAACTCTATATCCAAGGAAATACATGCCTTGTATAATGTGAAAGTTGCCTCCAACCTTTTTGTCTGCCTCTTGCATGTATATAGTATGTATACTTTGGATATATTATACAATATTGGCCCATGAGCTCAATTAATTCTCACTTGAACACCTTCAAGCCCACTAGTAGAAGAATTATTGATCCTTAAATTATTTAGATTCTACAAGGCCCACTAGTATAATATTAATTCAATATTTGAATTAATTTAATTAAGTTCATGAAATTAGTTTTCGAAAATCACCATTTTCAAAACCAATGATATAGCCATGTATTATATTAATTTTTGAAACAATTTCGCAAATTAAAATTTACATCCTCTTATAAACTCCTTCTATAATTTGCTCAACTCTTTGAACAAATTTTCTTCTCATTAGGATCTATAAAGCCAGTGTCTGTGTGACTTCAATGGTTCAATGATATGACTAGCAGCGGGTTCACATCTCCATGTGATTCGGACTAAACATGTCCTTATATGAGTGTACCCTAATCAGCTCCATTCTTATCAATACACTCCTTGTCATAAGAATGTCATAATAAAATTCTGATATTACCCAACCAGTCATGTTAAACGCCTAGCAGTATCGCTTACATGGCTCCCTAGTTATCAAATGATAGTGCCTACAAGAACCATTCTATGGCTAGTGTACAGTAGGGTCCCTTCAACCATTGGTATATCGAGAGTTGTCACAGAACCAATAACTATGTTTCATGTAGTAGTTGTATCGGAGGTGTAACAAAAGAAACTCTTTTCTTAATTACCACCTCACTCTCATCAGAGATTTCCTTACTACAAAGATATGAGGTCACATAGGATATCCAAAATCATATGTAAGTGGTGAATCCCCGACTACAATGCATAGACTCCTATGTGTTTCGAACTACACCTTATCTTGCCACTTAATGACTCCAGAGGAGTCAGTAAAGAAGTCAATGTGTAGCGCTAGCACATAGAGTCTCAATGTTGTCCCGGGTCATATGTACTAATGGTGTAGAACCATAAATTAGGATTTTTCACTCGATAATAAGAACCACTTGAAAAATCTTAAAGCGAGGGTTGTTCAGTGCACTCTACAAGGCGCACTTATTTGCATGCTTGGACATCCCCATGTACCCTACCAATGGAACATGGTACTCACAATGCAAATACTAGTCTATACCTCAAGCGGCCTTTATCCTTCTTAATGGTAGTCGAATCGACTAGGAACCATTTAGAATACACAGTATTCCAAATATGAGTTTCATGATAGTCATCTCATTACAATCTCACATTCTTTCTACTATTTGTATATTCAAGGACTTTATATACAAGAAACGGTATATAGATAAAGATGTGCCAAATAAACAATTTCAAGTATCATTATAATAAATATTGTCATACACAGAGTTATTACATGATCCCTCGGCCAACACTTGGCTCGACGGGCACCTAACTCTATCACTAAACTAGTCTTAAAACAGATCCAAGAACAAGGAATACCACTTACAACTCAAAAATTTCTGCACGGATGAGCAACGTGACAGGGAGAAGCGACAAACGACACGCACTCTTCGACTTTTCGTTTCCTCCTCCTACTACCTCTGGCCACAATAACGGTAGGGAAATGACGGGTTTTGAAATGGGTTTCCGTTGGTACCTCTCTTGTCCAAATCTGGTTGGTCAAACTCCAGTAATTGGAAAATAAAGGTAACGAATGAACAGTAACCATGAGGGTTTCGGGAAGAATATATGTTTGCTTTAGAGAAAGATGATCTAATATGTGGTTTAAAAATGGCTAAGTGTTGGGTCAAAGGATCCTATTTATACTACTAAACTCCTCGATCTAATCTAGAGTACTTTCGGACCAGCTTAGACCTCGATACTGTTCCAGCTGCCTCTTGCACATACCATATCGTTCATCGCATTAGATCGCGTAAATTTCGGCTCGTGCAATACCCAGCTCCGCTTAGAGCTAAAAGATTGGATCGCGCCTCATGCACAGTAAACTCAGATCACATCTACTCAGATCACGAACCAACAGATCACGTGCACCACACAGTTTAGTTCTCGCTCACACAGGTCACACGCCCATAGCAGATCACGCTCTCACATCAGATCAGGTTGCACACTTAGACCATCTCAGAGCATTCAGCTCAGCTTACGATCTTCAGAACAGCATGCACTACTTAGATCAGCACACACCTCAACAGCTCAACTCACATCGCTCCGCTCAGCACACGCCGACCAGCTCAGATTTCAAAGTTGACACCAGCTTAGGTGTCAGGCCCGGTGCGCAAAACAGAGATTAAACGCACAAATCTCAACTGTGGAAGCTTAAAAACGGGGCTAAAATTTTTTGCTTTGGCCTGACTAAGAAAATCATAATTTAATAATACTCTTATACTCAAAATATAGGTTTTACAACACACCAAAATCTGAAACAACAACTGCAAGCAAAGTAAGTAGAAAGAATCCAAAACCAACAGAAACCCAAATCTAGATACAACAGCAGCACGGGGCATTCCCCAGCGACAACTCCAATACATATATTGGACACACGAATCAACCTCTTTGGTCACCACCAGGTGACTCACTCCACGGCCAGCTGAGAAACCTGGAAAACCTAAATGGCACGCAACAAACCAAACAGCTCCAAAGGGACATGGGTCAAACCCCAGTACGGAGAGTAAAATAAAATAGAAAATAGGCAGCAACGGATATAAATGAATGTGCTATGCATGAGGACAGAAGATAAATACGAAGCAGAAGGCTACAACTGAAAAGGAAGTCAACTGAGCTCAAAGAACCAGCTCAGCTGCTGACATCAGACCGAATGAAGTGAAGTGGCCATGAAGTATGTGAGGGCGTGGTAACTATCCACTCGACTCAACACACTGTACCAGAAGCAGAAACCAGACTACTCAACCTGCGGTGCCAAAGCTCATGTGGGCATCAGAGCTACCCAATCGACCCATAACAGCAAAGCAACCAAAAAATCAGGGAGATGAGGGGCACGATAGTTAGTCGATCCGCCTCAATATAAAGCACCCTGGTACAAACAGGTTAGCACAAAAGCAAACGGCTAAAAAGATTAGAGCTCAACAGGGAAATGCGTGTGTGCAAAATACAACAGCTTGCAACAACCAACACAGAACAGAAGCAAGCAACAACAGCACGGTAGCATACACACTGCACAACATACCAGCAAGCATACACATACATCCATGCTTATCCCAAAGTTGTCATACAAGCTCACATCCATACCTTAGCTTCTGTGCTACAATTACCACAACGAATACTCTGAACAGAACAGATCTGCAACTCGAAAGCTCTACCTGAACGAAAGAACCAATCGGCCAGAAAAACGAACAAACAGTACACTGTAGCTTCTTTGCGTCAACTCTTATAGCCAACCACAGCCTCCAAAATTGGTATAAGAAGGACGGTCTTGGAAATAGGAACCCAACGCTACCAACCTTGCTCCAATCTGAGCCATCTACCGTCGAAAATCAGATAATATAAGGTTCGATGAATAGTGAGGGTTTCACGAGTGGCTAAGGTTTGCTCTCAAGAGATATTTGCTATGTGTTGGGAAAATAAATGACGTGTCTACGATCAAAGTCCACTTTATATAACTTAAGTCTCCCGCGATCTGGTGAACAATACCACCGACCAGCTCGGGATCCAATCTGGTACCAGCTTAGGCAAAAACCAGCACGCTGCCTCCTTATCTGGTACAGTACCAACCAGCTTGCACTTCCAGAACAGATTACACTTACTGACCAGCTTACACCTGATCTGCTATACCCAAAATAGTTCACAAGATAAACAACAGCAACAGCTCACAGCCATAGACCAGATTATTCCTTGGCCAACTCATGCATACTAACCAGCTCACTTCTATTCTATAAGCCATAAACCGCACCAGCCTAAACCAAAACTACGAATCAAACCGGATCACCACAACACTACTACTAGCAGCTTGCGCCTAAGCTGGTATCAGCATACAACGTAGCATAGACATCGGGTTTGAATCCTCCAACTCCGGCATTCAAACACTCCTAATCTGGATCCAGCTGTGACCCCAAGTTGCACACCTCTAAGCTGGTTTTCCCACAGACCAGCTCGCGACCAACCAGCTTAGCACCCAGCTATGCAATCTAGCTCAGAACCATCTCTAGCAGGGCAGCTTACACTCTTTAAACTTTAACAACTTACGCTCATGCAGCAGCATCCCTGAGCTGTTTACTATTCCATTGATATCTCCAACAGCTCACGAGTGTAAGACTTGCTCAATGCTCGACGACGCATAACATCTCAGAGCTGTTCCACACATAGAGACCAGCTTGCATTCCATAAAGCATACCAGCTCGAAGCTGGATCATCCCAGATCAGCTCACACCTGATCTGGTCTGTACTAAACCCTGTTAATTATATTAATTACTCCACTAATCCTTAGGGTCTCTCGTTAGGCATGCAACTCGGGATGCTTACATTAACAGCTTGCGCGCACCAACAGATCATGATCACTACAGATCACGGTCGTGACAGATCACACGCACAGCTCATCTTGCACACTCAACAGCTCTCGCGCACATACTAGCTCTCGTGTACGTAGACCTCACCCCATCTAGCTCAGAACAGCAAAGCCAACTATTACCTGATCTGACCAACGAAATAGCTCACCACAAGTATAGCAGTAACAGATCGCAGCAACAGATCAGTTCATGCACCGGTCAGCTCACGCTTGACAAACAGCTCTCACCAAACCTGTTCTTTGCCATCATCTTTTGGCTAATCTGATCTAACCCAACAACACAGCACAATGTCCCTAATCTTACTACTCAGCTGATATTAGCTCAGAGCTGCTACACTACCAGCACACACCACGATAGATCAGATCACACTAACTGTGTCGCCCTAGTCCACCGATTTACAAAAACCATGTCTAAAGTACTTGAGAAAATCACACAACTTTTTCAAGTTTTAGGATTTATAAGGAAGCATACTACTCAGGTATGGTTGTGCAATAAAAAGAAACGATTCAACTCAATCATGAACAACCTGATCCCGGATTGTGTAAGCTGGTCTTATTCAGGTTAGGAAACAATAATCATATTAAGGTCGTTTGGAAGTCCAAAGCAAAGAAGCTTGCGGCCTATAACAGCTTGGATCGCAAAACAACTTACGGGCTATAACAGCTCAGAACAAAATATTTTGGAATACGGATAATAATATAGTTATCTTTTGATACAAATCGTTAGAAATTAGATTAGAAACAATTTGAAATGAAATTTCTAATACAACTTTATTCACAAAATAGATGTGGCCTGCAGCAGCAAGAGAACGTTGGTATATTGATAAACACACTTCCCCGATCTATTCCAGCTCGTGTCGTCCAGCTCTCAAGGAACATCATCACCTGTAACCATGAAAGCTAGTGAAACTAGAGCCACAACAGGTAAATCTGGTAATAGCAAAGCTCCGCACAGACTAAATGTAGGATTACATAAAAGAAGTAACATTAACATAAAATTTCTTAAAATCTGCGAATAAAATAACCCATTCACTTTTCTGTATGAGATATGGAACATAAGATCTTCTTTGTTCTGGTCGTTTGATCAAGCTCATCTGTAAACAGGCTATGGCGAACTATCGCCCTTTTTTCATTCATGTTTGGAGGGGCACCCGGTCCTTCGACCGACATCCTCACTCCCTTAATTTGGCGGGGCACCCCAGTCCATTAACCGACATCCACACGCCCGTAAGCTGATCGTTTGTTATCTTTTCCACAGGTCATAAAACTTTGAAATTATTTCCTTTAAACTTTATGATATATGGCATGGAAACTTCTATCATTCCCCCTTCGTAACCGTGCCATATATCATTAAAATATTTGTACTAACAGATCGCATGCAATCGGTTCGTTTTGTAAATACTCCATTTTTATTTGAAAAGACTGTTGGGTGTACGACTGTATAAAGTTGAAGAAATTCAGGAATCAGCTCAGGCTATAGAAACGAATAACAAATAGCAGAGCTCTAAACTAAAGAACTGTCTCTTGAAATTGGGTATAACTTCGACAGATTTGAGTTATACCTTCGAATCAAAGCTAATGGAACGAAGAATTAAAAGTGAGATTATAGTATCAATCCCCAGTGGATCTAAGCTGAATCAGTTCAGATCGGAGTAGAAACAGATCACGAGCGTAAACCAGTCCAGAATAAAAATCAGATCTGGGCTGTTTGGTCAACTCTGATTAGGAAGAGTCTTAAACGAACAGATCGGATTACGATGGTCAAAAAAGTCAACTCAGCATAGGGTAATCAGATTGAATCACGAGCTTAGAATAGCTCAGACGAGAAAACAGATCGTGCGCTTGAAACAGCTCAGAAGATGGAAAATGGATCACGCGCTTGGAACATATCGCAAACTTATAGAAAAGAAACAGTCGACTCAGCTTAGAATAACAAAGTTAGATCGTGATTCAAATCAACTCGGGAAAAATTAGACACAAGTGTAAACTAGAACAGTTCGTAGGTCAAATTATGAACTGCAATTATCAAAATCTTAGAATAGCTCAGACAAGAAAACAGATCGCGCGTTTGAAACAGCTCAGAAGATGGAAAACGGATCATGCGCTTGGAACATCTCGCAAACTTAAAGAAAAGAAAAAAGTCAACTCAGCTTAGAATAACAAAGTTAGTCGCAGTTCAAATCAGCTAGGGAAAAATTAGATCGCAAACAGATCGCGAACTTAAGATCATCTCGGGGAAATAAGCATATCACAAGTGTAAACTGGAACAGTTCTTAGGTCAAATTACAAACTGTAGTTATCAAAAGAATCATACTAGGTTAGAATAACAACGTTGTACTGAAAACATCTTGGAGAAGTTCGAATAGATTAAGCTTATCCAGCCAGAACGGCTTTCTAACTAGACCAGTTTTGTCTATCAGCTCAGAACCTCATCCTTATTCATCTAGCACGAGTACTGAAAATAGCTTGGAGAAGTTCGAATATATTGGCTAAGCTTATCAGACCAGAACAGCGCTCTAACTAGACCAGCTCCGCCTATCAGGTCAAAAGCTCATCCCTAACCATCCAGCACAACTTATTCTCTGGAAACACATAGAGAAATCTAATTTGAAGCTATTTTGTGCAACCCAGAAATTTGAAAGAGACGACAGCTGAAATGTCAAAAAAACGCTTCTGTCAAACATTTGAGAACTTAAAACCATTTTCAAAACCACTGAAAGCGTAGAGATCATAACATCATTTGAAAAACCTTTAAACGTTACTCTGAACTCTGAAACACAATGCAACCAGAAATCAAACATAACGCAAGAAGCAAACAATAATATGCTTTCATAGAAGCAGCAAGAGTATACTTGCCTTAAGCTGAATGGAATGTTGCATAGAACGGCTTCGGCTTTTAATCTACCACAAGCACAATCGAAAAGCCTAAGAAAAATTTGAAGATTGGTTGGTTTGTTGATTAGAGGAGCACCCTACTACCTTATATAAGCTCCAATGATGAAAACATGTGGTAGGTTTTAAAGTTCTGCACAAGGCATGAGTGCTTACCAACCGTAATCATTTTTTTGGAAATATTTTTTTTAAACATGGACCGTGCTTGGGTTCATTCCTCCTGGAACCATTCGTGAATCGCCAAGGTTTAGAATCGAAGAATTCAGCTCGCGAAATCTGAAATGTTAAACAAAAAAAAAAAGAAATTTAACCCTTTGAAACAAATTAACTATCTTGTGGATTTATGAATTTCCTTACACTAACAGCACTGCCTATACTCAACACTACCCAGCTTAGAGGACTCAGAGTATATCGCACCCTACCTATTCAGCTTAAGATGCTCTATTCAGCTTACGACATCTAGAAACGTCCACTACTCTCAATCATAACGCATAAACTTGGAACAGATCGCGATCTCAGATCACCTGACGTCAACTGCTCCCTGCTAAATGATCCTTCCTGACCCACTATCAACTCACAAATTTGGTGTGCTTAACATAGAACATTATTACCTGTCATCTTGCACCCGATCTGGTCCAATCATTCAACTCCCACTTCAATACATTGAACCATGCATGATTAAAAATTTCGTAAGATCATAGAGATAAGGACATATTAAACTAGGGGTGATGTAACTTGCGTTAGAGAATATAATACAATTAAAAATGCAAAACCAAAAAACGAACAGACTCATCAATTTCATCTCTTTACTTCCTACAAGTAAGAGCATTTTTGTTGCCAGGTCGTAATTCGTCACTTTGCCGGCAAAGTGACATGCACAAAATAGTTAATCCATTTTCAGGTCCAAATCAATTGGTTGACCACTATGATGAAGACCAGAATAATAGAGAACTCTGATGAACGGAAATGAATCATAATATCGTCAACAACAATAAAGTTGCATGAAGGAACATGAAATATGTTCAGGAAATAATCAATCTGACCAGTACTGATAGCAAGAACCGACATATCAATAATAAAATGGTGAATCATAGATACAAATTTGTTGTATCTCGCCTAATATCAGCTTCAACTCTCTCATGACATTACTAAAATAGGCGGGGGAGCATCGTGAATAAAACTTTTTTCCACTCTTCTTCGCATGTAAATCATCAACTACATCTTCGGCCGTCATTTATGCACAATCAAAAAAATTAAACAAATAAATTTCAACTTAAATATATGTTTAATATTGGGAAATTAGATTAAATCATAAAAATCTCACAATCATAAAAGCAACAATAATAGTCTAAAAAAGACAACAAGTTCAACAGAGTAAATAAACGATTTATTAAACATGAATATAAATTTTCGAAGAAAATTTGTACACAACCAAAACAATGGATCTAAATTTCGTACCCCTGCCATAATTATTTATATTTTTACTTCTATGAGAGATCTCCGTAGTTTTTTTCGTATTACTCTTCACTTGTTTTTTTCCCCCGTTATCACATTTTGATTGGGAAATCCTTCTTCTTCTACCAATATTCATCAAAAACTTGGAGATTATAAGGAATTAAACATGTGAGGACTGAGACTATTAGAGGTAATTAGTGATTAATCAGAATTGATTATCAGTTATCAGTCGAGATTAATCATCTTGGAGAGTTAATCGGGTTAGTGGGGATCAGCACAGGCGTGAGCTGATCTGATGGCCCGTGCTAATCTTATTTTGTGCAAGATGATCTGGAAGTACTATGCAGTATAGCCCATGCTGATCGAGTGTGAACGGATCTGTTTTTAGTGCGAGGTGGTTGTTCCAAGCTGATATTATATTAGAGAAGTGAGGCCTAAGATGGCCTCAGCTTGGGGAGGTAAGTGGTGTCCTGAGCTGAGTAGTCAGATTGGGGGTGTTGTGTTGTGTTGTGTTGTTTAATAAAATCATCTTAGGCGTAAGCTGATAGTGATGAACATCTTAGGTGAGAGCTGTTTGTGGCTTTTGGGTCGGGTATGAGCTGAATGGAAGATCAGATCGGACGTGAACTGCTTGGAGTGCGTGAGCTAACCAGTTCGCAAGCTGATTTGTTGATGAGATCTGATACTACTATGCAGGATGTGAACTATTTTGTATGATCAGATCAGATGTGAGATGATCTAATTTACTGTGCTGGAAGGTGCACAATCTGTGTGTGCGCGCGAGCTGATCGGTCTGTGTGTGAGAGCTCATCTGTGTGCGAGAGCTAATCTGTGTACGAGATATGATCTATGTCCAACAGATGATCTGTGTGCGAGGGATGATCTGTTTAGAGAGCTATCTGTGTGCGCGACTGGTTGTGTTGTGCGTGCTGAGCTGCATGCCTAAGCTGGATATAGTGTAGATGCTCGTGCTGATCTGAAATCATTGTAGATCATATCGGAGGAATTTAAATTATATATTTAGGGTCGATGACTAGCTTTTAGCCATTTTTACACAACACATCGCCTTAGCTTCTTCAGAGGGCTCGAACACATATTTTGTCCCGAAACCCTCGTCACTGTTCAATCGAACCGTGTTTTCCCAATTTTTTAAATTTGGCAGATCAATTTTGAGCAAGGGTACTACCGTTGGGAACCTCTCTTCTAGCTCTACTTTTCCAATTAGTTTGGAGGATGGTAGCGACTGGGAAAGAGAAGTCAGTGAGAAGCTTAAGTGTTTGATTTCTAACTTTTTTCGGCCGAGTTGTGCTTCGATTAAGGTAACCGTGTTCTTTGGTGATGGTTTCAGTTCTTAGTGTTAATTATTGAGCTGGAATAGTGTACCGTGTTAAGTTATAAGTTGAACAGATTTAGGAGCTTCGACCGTGAGCTGTTTAAGCTTGCCCGAGCTGATTTCTTGGGTATTTGTACAGATTAGTACCTCTCTTGTGGTTTTTGGCATGATTTCTCTTCCCTGAGCTATTGTCTGAGAGTTTTGCTTCGACGGTGGTGTGTTCTGTTCTGGCCATGATCTTTTTTGAGGTGTTTTGGTAAGACTGTTGAAAGGTACGGATGAAAAGAGTATTTTACAACTTTGTAGAGTTTGAAATGTGTGATATGTGACTTACGTGCAATGTGGTTACGTGAATTTACATGTTGCATTTGAGAACCTGTTGTATCGATCATAGCATAACAGCATGTGAGTACTTGTAATGGATTCATTCATTCATATTGAGCCTGATATCGATTTAATGATAAAGACTGAATGGATTCGATCTGATTTTTCCTCCTGAGATTTTGATGATGTTGATTGAGAGACTATCATGGAGTGGTGTTGATCGGCACACTCACCATTGAGTGCAACTGAGGATGCACGAGAATTGTCGCCGACCCCCTCATTTGCTGTGACCTGGTAGAGCGATGGTGATTGACTTTCCATCGCGCATTCCCGGATAGCTCCCAAATAGTTGAGGATGTGGCCACCTTCGATGTCATCATGGGCGATCGTGTAGCTCCCAAAATCATACGACATTGTCACCTTGTGATTTTGATTTCGTTTGGCCTCTGATGTTTGTGGTACCCAATTCGTTTGTACCCGATCATGCAATACATTACATGTTGCATATTTCTTTCGGGGAATTAGGTGTATGATGATCAGATAGTGTTACTCATGCCCCAAGTTTGACCTGATCTTAGGTATGGATTGGTTGACCAAATTTGGGGTAGTGATTGACTTTATTTGGATAACAGTAGAGGTTAACCCACCTCAGGGTAACCAGTTCATTTTTGTGGTAGTACAGATCAGAAGCTCGTCTCTCCTGATATTAGCTCTGAAGGTATGGAGCTTCTTGAAGAGAGGATGCCAAGGGTTCTTGGCTAGCCTCTGAGTTGTAGATGAGAACAAGAAGTCTTAACTGACAGCAGTAGATGTAGTGAGGGATTTTCCCGAAGTATTTCTCGAAGATGTTTCTAGTATGCCACCAGATCGAGATATCGAGATTGTGATGATCTGGTACCCAATGCAACGCCTGTTTCTAAACCACCATATTGGCTCGAACCCACATAAATTAAGGAATTTAAAGAGCAATCCAAGAATTATTGGAAAAAGAGCTTCATACTCCGTAGTACTTAACCATGGGGAGCACCCGTGATGTTCATTAAGAAGGATGGAAGCATGCGATTGTGCATCGATTATAGAGAGTTGAATAAGCTGACTGTGAATAATAAGTATCTCCACCAAGGATCGAAGATCTATTTGACCAAATTTAGGGCATATATATTTACCAAGATTGACCTCCGATCTGATTACCATCAACTAAAGATTAAAGAAGCAGATGTCCACAAAACCGCTTTCAGTACGTGATATAGGAACTATGAGTTTTTATTTATTCCCTTCGGGGTAACGAATGCACCTTCACCAATCATGGACCTGATGAATAGATTCTTTCAGCCCTTCTTGGATCATTTCGTAATCATCTTCATAGACTACATATTGGTCTACTCCAAGAGCCAATATCATCACAGCGAGCATGTGAGGACTAGAAAGATGTATTTTGGTGATTAGCATAATACTCATATCTGGATAGGATTAACCAATGAGATTTTGGTCACCGCATTTTCATGCTTGAGAGAATTGGTTAATTCGTTGATGATTTTCATATTTTCAGATTTGGTATAGATCATATTTGAGTGCTGGTAGCTATAGGGTTTGACTGGAAGTAACGCTTGGTGAATTTTATGTCGAAATCTGAATTTTGGATTTTTCATATTTGAGTGAGATCTGGGTGTCCAGATCTGGTCCTCGCTGGTTTGAGTGAGCTACCACGAGCGGGAAGCGAAACGATGTCTTTTTGGTTTACGCGGGTGAGTATAAGTGATACGATGTCATTTTAGGCGCTAGTCAGATCTGGTATTGAGAGAGGGACAGATTTGGTTAGCGAGGAGAAGTCAAGTGTTGGTCAATGGTACTATTTGGATCGGTCCGGTTTGCGAGTTAGGGCTGGTGCGGTTTGAGGATCGCAGGTTTGATCAAATCTGGATGATCGTTAGTGAGGTCTGCTTCAGATCTGGAGATAAAGCGACGTCGTTTAGCGTTAGTGAGCGGGACTCCTAGGCGACACCGTTTTGATTAGTAGCGCTTGTTCAGCGTAGTGAAGCCAGATTGATTTATCGCTAAGGCCAGATCTGAGGGGCTTTTGCCTTAGCGCTAAGATCTGAGCTGTCGATGAGATCTGAATAAGTCGATGTTGACTTTCACTATAGCGTTGACTGAAGGATTTAATGCCAAGTAGTTATCGACACTTAGTCATTTTTCAACCCGACATTTCCTATCTCCTTTCCAGAGAAACCCTCGATTGGTACTGTTCATCTGAACCCTTCTCCGTTAGATTGCCGTCGATTTCCTCCGTTGTTTGCAGCGAGATTGGTGGCACTGGGTTCGTCTTGCTTAGCTCTTTCAATTGATACCAGTTTGGAGTTGTAGATCGACTTGCAGAAGGGGAGCTAAGTAGTTGCAGGTTCGAGTAACTTCACGAATTCCAGTCGATGGTTTTTGCCCGTTCAGATTTGAGCTTCTGGTAAGTGATTCTTCCCATTCTAGCTTTGTTAGAGCTAGTAGAGCCCTGTTGAGTAGTTGTGAGTAGTCTGGAACATTGACCGTAGGTACTAAGCAAATTTGGCTTAGTGTTGAGTTGAATGGTTAGTTGTTTTGACAGATTTGGGCTTCCGGCAGCTTCTGTTAAGCTTCGCCGTGAGTCAGTGAGGAAGCAGACTTGAGCATGTCGTTGGTGCCATGCCCTGGTGAGATCTGATTGAGGTTTAAGCTGGTTTGAGGTACGGATTGAGCCTCTGTAAACAGCTTTGGGCATGGACATGTTTATATTTCTTGTTTTGAACCTGTATACTGTGAATACGTGACTTTGTGAACAGATTTTATTGACTATGCTTCGTTGTATGATCTGTTTCACTTATTGATTATGGTATGCATTGGAATCTGATTACTGAATGGCATTCATGCATACATATTGAGCCTGATATTCGATTTATGACCTGAGTCGAAGCTAGCATTTGATCGGTCGGCTGAGTTTTCATGCCTGAAGGGTCAAATGCTATCATCGGAGCGGTGGCCGGCTGAGTTGTCGCGCCTGAAGACCACCGAGTTGTGATGGTCGATGGACCCGAATATCACGGACCGATGATTTCCATCGACTGATTGGTTGTGTGTGGTGTTTGAGGCTCACTTGAGATTTGCCAGTTGAGTTGTTGGCCTTGATGACCGATTCCTTTGATAGTCATCATGCATTTCATAACTTGAAGTATAGCATGTTTCATGATTTGTTGTTTTTAGATGGCTCTTCGTACTGAGGTTTGACCTCTTTACTTTTCCCTGTTTTTGGGCTGCCTTGGTCTGTATTGGCTTTGGCAGGTTCTTCAGGTAACCAGGCTGGACAGAGTGGAGGTTCAGCTGGTCGATCCCCTTTCCGATTTGAGTCCCAATGTTATGTATCTATATTGAGCCAGGGGATGTCCTGTGCCTTTATTTTATCGAGGGGATCTGTAGTTGATTTACTACTTGCTATTTGTTACCTGTTGTTGGGTTGTTTTAGTTTTGAGTTAAACTCCTATTTTGATTATGAACTATTTTAAGATGATGTTTTGGATCAGGCCCAACATTTCGAAAAAATTTTTAGCCCTGATTTTATTGCTTCCACATTATTTGTGTATTTATCTATGTATTAACGCACCGGGCCTGACAGTTTGGTATCAGAGCTTAAACTGGGATAAGCTCGATTTCCTTTTCATCACACTTGAGTCTAGGCACAGAGTTTGAGCTTTTGATTTTGATTGACTCTGTGACTTATGTGATTGAGATTATTTGCCTCCGTGATGATATCTGTCTGTGTGATTATTTTCTGGTTCTTACCCTGAGTCTTGATAGATTCCTCCGAGGAGAGGTAGAGGTAGAACCACTAGGTGGACAACTAGGGCTCCCGATAGCAAAGAGGATGTTGAGCAACCTAGTGAACCTTTGCGTCGTCGGGCTAGACATGTAGAGGTGGAGGATGTGACTCGACAGATCGGAGAGATGGAGTTGGTTCTAGCTAGATTCCAGCGGACGAATCCTCCTATGTTCTCTGGCGCTGAGGGTGGTCTGATGGCTGAAGGCTGGCTAGAGCATATGGAAGAGTTGTTTGATGCTGTCGAGTATTCTCAGGAGAGAATATTGAAGCTAGTGGTTTTGCAGTTGAGGGAGAATGCTCAACGCTGGTGGAAGGGTACTTCCCGAATCTTGAGAGAGAGTGGGGCTATGATTACTTGGGAGAGCTTCTGTGCAGCGTTTCGGCAGGAGTACACCCCGGAGTCCTACTACAACAACCGGGAGCGAGAGTTTGACAAACTGAAGCAAGGGGACATGAAAGTGGCCAAGTATGCCAGGCGGTTTTCGTGGCTTCTGTCGTATGTTCCCCATGTCGCTAACAAGGAGAGGACTAAGAGAAACAAGTTTATGAGAGGTTTGAACCTGAGTTGTTCCGGATGGTGTTGGCTTGTTCTCCTGCGACTTATGCTGAGGTCGTGGATACAGCGGTGGACATTTAGGAGAGTCTGTTAGAAGCGCAGAATCAGGTTTAGCCGACATGTGGACGTATTTTTCAACCTGTGCTTGAAGTGACGCAACAGTTTCAGCCTCCTCAGGGGTCGCAGAAATAGAATCGCCAGAGGTTCAAGCCTCGTAGGAAGCAGTTTAAGAAGCGAGCAAACTCAAGTTATTCTGGTTCAGTGAGCTCTGGTAGCAGTGGCTCTGGAGGAGTGATGTGTGGTCAGTGCGGAGGTCGCCATATGACTACGCAGTCCCGTGGAGTTCAGGGACTTTGCCGTAATTGTGGGCAACCTGGACATTTCGCTAGAGTGTGTCCTTTGATGGGTGGACAGTCTTCAAATCAGTCGCAGCAAGGTTCTGCTGTGGATCTTCGTAGAGGCAGCAACCTTTTGTTCAATCCCAACGATCTGGATTCCAACCCCGTGAATCGTCTAGGTTTGGAGGACCTTCGGGACCTCAATTCTCGGGACCGCAGCAAGCTCAGGTGAACGTCTTGACAAGAGAACAGGCGGAGGATAGGCCAGAAGGAGTGATTTCAGGTACTTTCTTTATCTTTGACTTTCCTGCACGAGTTTTGTTTGATACTGGAGCATCACACTCTTTTATTTCTAAATTGTTTGTGTATGAGTGTGGGTTGAGTTCTATCCCACTGTGTGATGTTGTTTCCGTATCTACCCCTGCTGTCGTGAGTTTGTTGTCCCGTGAGGTGGTGTTGGATTGCGTGATTAGGTTTCATGAGAATGTGTTGGTGACTAATCTGATTGCTTTGGGAATTAGAGATTTTGACTGTATTCTGGGTATGGATGTGTTGTCTGAGTATAGGATGACCGTTGATTGTTTCCATGGTGTGGTGAGATTTAGGCCTTGTTTTGGGGAGAAATGGGATTTCTATGGTGCTGATTCGCGACCTAATATTCCCTTGGTGTCTTCCATGGAGATGTTTAGTTTGTTGTCGCTAGAGAATTCAGGGTTTATGATCTATGCTTTGGATGTCTCTCATGAATCGAGAGTAGGGTTGAGTGATGTCTTATTGCTCGTGAGTTCCCTGATGTGTTTTCGGATGAGATTCCTCGATTCCCTCCAAAGCGAGAGATTGATTTCAGCATAGAGTTGGTGCCAGGGATAGCCCCAATTTCTAGAGCTCCGTATCGGTTGGCGCCAGCTGAGTTGAAGGAACTTAAGGATTAGTTGCGTGATCTTTTGGAGAAAGGCTTCATAAGACCGAGCATGTCGCCTTGGGGAGCTCTGATTCTTTTTGTGAAGAAGAAGGACGGATCTATGAGGATGTGTGTGGATTTTCGGCAGTTTAATAAAGCGACCGTGAAGAATAAGTATCCGTTGCCAAGGATTGATGATATGTTTGATCAGTTGCAGGGATCTACTATATACTCTATGATAGATGTCAGGCCTCGTGCTCTAAAAAAAGTAAAAACACACAAACACATGCGGAAGCTATCAAAAAGCGGGTAAAATTTTTGCTTTTGGCCTGACGGTTTAAACAATATAATTTAAAATACCGCAATACTCAAAATATATCCCAGTTTATAAAAACAACCAACAGTATAGCATAACAACAGCAACAACAACATGTATCAGACTCCAACTATAATACAACACCAAAGCACAGGGCATCCCCTGGCTAACTGTACTGATACATATAAATATGCTATACGCTACTGGGATATTCTAACCACCTCCTGGGGCGCCACCAGCTGGGTTAAAATCACGACCAGCTGTAAAACCTTGATTCCCTGAAAACAACACAAACAAAGAAAACAACCAAGCCCCAAAGAGACATGGGGTCAAACCCCAGTACGGAGAGCAAATGAAATAGCTAAAAGAAATGCATAAGATAAAATGCAGATGCTATGCATGAGACACCGGATAACAGCTGAAGGCTACAACCAACAAGGGAGCCAAGGAACTCAAACATAGCTCCACGAGATCAGCAACGAATCAGTGGCCACGGGGTGTGTTCAAAGTGTGGTAATGAGCCACTCGCCTTGACACTACACCCAAATACCAGATGCAACAAACAACTAAACCTGTCGTTGCCTCGCCCATGAACTGTGGTAGTTAACCACTCGGCGCATGGTGGCTAACAAATCCCAGCATGGAGATGAGAGTGCGGTATTGCCGCTCGCCCTCGCATCCTGGTAAGAAACAACAGCAATACAACGGAATACAAAGCGATATCTTCAACAGAAATATGAATGCAATATGGGAAATGCGTGTATGCATAAACATAGCAGCTAAAATCAACAGCAATCACATATACACACAGCAACATCCACGGCAATGCACAACGGCCATCCAGCATTCAATCTCACTCCAATTCCTAGCTACATCAAGCTCAGATCCGTACCTTATACTTTCTGTGCAACAATTATCACAAAGAGATCCCGAGAAATCTGATTAAAAACCTTCTAAACAACGAAGCATAATTCTCAGGGATGCTATCAGAAGCTCACGGCTGGGAGCCACGCTCAACCACCAACAATTCAACCCATAAAACTAAAAAAGAAGCTTAAACAAAGGCTAATACTAAGATCTCAACCACAATTCAAAGTTCTACCTCAACGACACAACTCACGGCCGAAGACAGCAACTTCGCGATCTCGCTCTAGCCAACAACAGCCTACAAGAATGGTATAGAAAGGAAGATCTTCTCAAGAGGAATCCAACACTACCTCGAACGTATCAAACAAAGGCCGACAACGACAAGAATTCACCGGAAAAGCTCACGGTGAACAGTACTAGGGTTCGAAGAACAAAGGTCGACAACCAAGATACTATTTCGCTAAGTATGGGATCAGGTACTTGAAATTGAAGACCAAGTCTTCCTTAAATACACGCGTAAAAGCTGGTTAAAATCATCCACCGATAAAACAAGTCGACGTACGCTAAAAATAAAACCAGCAGATGCAAAGAAACCAACTGCTGAATTCTCAAACAACGCTAATCAAAACGGTGTCGCAGCGACTTAACAAAACGACGTCGCACCGCTTACGTCATCAAATCTGACATCAGCTGGTCACCCCAACACCAGCGACTGGTTTCCTTTCATAACGCAACATTTGAAACGCAGCGTTTCAACTAATCTAAACGGCGTCGCTTAACCACGTCAGCAAATCTGCCGAACTACACAAATGCAACGACTGATCGCTACTAAGGCAAACACACTAGCTGTTGATTTCTTAGCGCTAACCAAAACGACGTCGCCTCCACTAATCCAAACGATGGCGTTTAGCACTTCGCTACAAGAGCTTGCTGCTAATAGACATCACTCAGCAGATACCTCATAAAACGTCGCCGTTTTGAAGTTCCCTAGCGCTCTTTGCTGAATCCATGTAAGCGTTGCTGCTGGCAGACTTTGCCAACAACTGGTTACTAATGCCAAAACGACGACGTTTGATCTCTCGCATGCAATTACACGCTACGACTGATTTTCACCACCAACTAGCTGCTAGCTCACAAAACCAGCTTTTACCTCCAAAACTCAAAAATACGAAAACTTCCAGAATTACTCTAAATGTGATTTCTGACCCGAAAATGCAAACCAAACTTGCAAACAGAGATCTGAACCACCAAAAATCTCTAAAACCGATTAATTCCAATCAATTTAATCTTATACAATTCCAGGTCTCACATTTCTCCCCCACAAAAAAAGATTTCGTCCCCGAAATCACAACAACAACTCTGGAACACAACACAGCAACAAAACACAAAACAGAAACTCGCCTAACACAAGGCGAAGAGTTCAAGTAACTGAGCAAACAATTAATAACAACTAGGGAAGAAATACAACCAAAAGCTACGACTGCTGGAAATTTAGCTCAACAGCTACTCAAACAGATGCGACCACTCGCTCTGCATCTTTTCTTCCAGCTCCCAAGTAGCCTCTTCCCTGCCATGTTTGCTACATTGTACTATTACCTACAGAATGATCTTATTTCTCAGCTGTTTCTCTTTTCTGCCAAGGATTTGCAAGGGGTATTCCTGATATCTCAACGATTGATCTAGCTCAACCTCGTCAGTCCTAAGCACATGAGACGGATTTGGCTCATACTTCCTCAACATGGAAACATGAAAGACAACATGTAGAGAAGACAATTCTGGAGGCAACAACAGCCTATACGCTAAAGGGCCAATCCTCTCAACGATCTCATATGGTCCGACGTAACGAGGGGCTAACTTTCCCTTGTGTCCAAAGCGCATAACACTACGAAACGGAGAAACTTTTAGAAAAACTTGATCACCAACCTGAAACTCGAGAGGTCGACGCCTCTTATTTGCATAACTGGCTTGGCGATCCTGGGCAGCTTTCATCCGCTGTCAAATTAGATCAACATGATCTTTCATTTGCTGCACAAATTCAGGGGCAGATAGCTGCTTCTCCCCCACTTCTTCCCAACATACCGGAAATCTGCACTTTATACCATACAAAGCCTCAAACGGCGCCATGCCAATCGTCACCTGATAGCTGTTATTGTAGGAAAACTCCACTAGAGACAACGCGTCTTGCCAGCTACCTCCGAAATCCAACACAACAGCTCGTAACATATCCTCCAACGTCTGGATAGTTCTCTCAGATTGGCCATCTGTCTGGGGGTGATACGCTGTGCTCATAGCCAATCTGGTACCCAAAGCTGTTTGCAAACTCTTCCAAAACCTGGAATTAAACCTCGGATCTCGGTCTGAGACGATCGAAACAGGCACACCGTGCAGTCTAACAACAAAATCAACGTACAGCTTCGCCGGCTTCTTCAACGAGAACGTCATACCATAGGGAATAAAATGTGCAGACTTCGACAGTCGGTCTATAACTACCCAAATAGCATCGCATCCTCTGCTGGAACGAGGCAGGTGCGTCACGAAATCCATAGCAATGTGCTCCCAATTCCGTTGGGGCACTTCCAAACTCTGCAACAGACCACCAGGTCTCATCCTTTCGGCCTTAACCATCTGGAAATTCAAACAACGAGCGACAAAACCAGCAACGTCACTCTTCAAGCCAGCCCACCAAAAGTGCGGCTTCAAGGCATGGTACATCTTCCGTGCACCGGATGAACACTATGTATGCTACAGTGCACTTCCCGAAGGATCTCCTCCTTCAAATAAATCAAATTGGGCACAACCAACCTGCCCCAGAAACGCAAACAACCATCGGAAGAGACAGAATAGTCCTCAAGTTCACCAGTCCTGACCTTTAACTTCAACTCGTGGATGGAAGGATCAGTCCTCTGTGCTGCTCGAATACTCGAAACAATCTGTGGCTCCACTTGGAAAGAAGAAACCACAACACAATCCTCAGCCGGGTAGAATCTCCAACCCGTAGTGTTAAGATGCTCCTGATCCTTAGAGATGTACAACGACGCAAGCATCTCACTAGCCTTCCTGCTCAAAGCATCTGCCACTACGTTCGACTTCCCAGGCTGGTACTTGATTTCACAATCAAAGTCCTTTAGCAGCTCCATCCAACGACGTTGTCTCATGTTCAAGTCAGGCTGCGAAAACAGATACTGCAAACTCTTGTGGTCCGAGTACACCACAAACTGCTCGCCATACAGGTAATGACGCCAGATCTTCAACGCAAAAACCACCACTGCAAGCTCCAAATCATGGACTGGATAGCGAGTCTCGTGCGGTTTCAACTGTCGCGAGGCATATGCAATGACTCGATCATTCTGCATCAAAACACAGCCCAATCCATTTAACGAAGCGTCAGAACAAACAACGAAACCACCTCAACCGGAAGGCAGAGCCAACACAGGCGCAGTAGTCAACTTTTCCTTGAGCAGTTGAAAGGCATTCTCGCACTGCTCAGTCCACACAAACCTCTTGTCCTTCTGTGTCAATTGAGTCATCGGCTTTGCTATACTAGAAAACCCTTCGATGAAACGACGATAATAGCCAGCCAGACCCAAGAAACTGCGAATCTCGGAAACATTTCGCGGTCGCTCCCAGTTCAAAACAGCATCCACCTTACTGGGATCCGCAGAAATGCCATCCGCTGAAATGAAATGACCCAGAAATACAACACAATCCAACTAAAACTCGCACTTGGAGAATTTAGCATACAACTGCTGTTCTCTCAACCTGTGCAAGACAATTCCCAAGTGCTCCTTGTGCTCCCTCGGAGTCTTCGAGTACACCAAGATGTCGTCAATGAAAACAATCACAAACTGGTCTATGAACTCTCTAAAAACTCGGTTCATCAGATCCATAAAGACTGCAGGCGCATTGGTCAAACCAAACGGCATCACCAGAAACTCGAAATGTCCGTACCTTGTACGAAACGCAGTCTTTGCAACATCTTGATCTCTCACCCTCAGCTGATGGTACCCTGAACAAAGATCAATCTTCGAGTACATCGCAGAACCTTGCAGTTGATCAAACAGATCGTCGATTCTCGGCAACAGGTACTTGTTCTTGACAGTGGCTTTGTTCAGCTGGCGAAAATCAATGCACATCCGCATTGAGCCATCCTTCTTCTTCACAAACAAAATGGGCGCTCCCCACGGCGACATACTAGGTCGGATAAAACCTTTCTCCACCAAATCATCTAACTGCACCTTGAGTTCTCTCAACTCCGCAGGCGCCAGACGATACGGGGCACGAGAAATCGGAGCTGTGCCAGGCACCAGCTCAATGCTGAAGTCTACCTCCCTCCTCGGAGGAAAACCAGGAATCTCCTCCGGAAACACATCGGGAAAGTGTCGCACCACGGGAAAGTCGCTGAGTTGAACACGGGAAGAAGAAGACGCATCTAAAGCGTAGATCGGAAAACCAGCATTCCCCAAGGACAACAAACTAAACATCTCCATCGCGGAAAGTAACGGGATCTTCAATCGAGAATCCTGGCCGTAGAAGTCCCACTTCTCGCCAGACAAAGGCCTAAAACACACAATCCCATGGAAACAGTCCATGGAGGCCCTATACTTGGACAACACGTCCATCCCAAATATGCAATCGAAATGCCACAGCATAAATCAGATCAAGTTCGCTACCAACACATGCTCACCAAACCGCAATAAGCCATCCAACAAAACCTCCTGGGAGAACAGGCTCACACCACCATGCGTAGAAACAGAAACAGCATCGCACAGAGGTATGGTACACAGACCATGCTCAACAACAAACGAATCAGAAACAAAAGAATGCGATGCACCGGTGTCAAACAACACACGTGCAGGAAAATCAAAAACAAGGCAAGTACCTACGATCACCCGACTCGGCGTCTCCTCGGCCTGCTCCCTAGTGATGGCGTTAACCTGAGCATGCTGGGGTCCAGAGTAGAAAGGCTGAGACGACTGCCCAAAACTTGAAGGACCAGGCTGCTGGAAAGGCCTGAACTGAGTCTCACCCAACCGAGGCTGCTGAAACTGAGGGGAACGACCCCTAGACTGACCTCCACGACCCTGAGGCTGGGCCGCGGTCTGCTGTGATCCAGCTGACGGACACACTCTGGCAAAATGCCCGTACTGACCACAAAGGTTGAAGGAGCCCTGCACACCAACACACTGCGTAGACGGATGCTTTCCACCGCAAAACCCACAAAACTCAGCCCGAGAACCACTGCTACTCGAGCTGCCCGAACCAGAAGAGCCAGAACCCGACTTCTTCTTGAACTGCTGACCACGGGGTCGGAACCTCTGACGGCCAGACTGCTGCGACACCTGTGGCTGCTGCTGCTGGGGCAGATAGGCGGACTGGGAGGATTGAGAAGACTGCGCTCCCTAAATAGCATGACGACCACCCGGTGCTGCCTGCTGCCTACGAGCACGACGACTGCGCAAGCCCTCCTCAATGTCAATAGCAGCATCCACGGCCTCAGCATAACTCTTGGGCTTACTGGTCAACACCATCTGATACAAATCTTTATTCAAGTCCTCAAGAAATCTAGGGGAGGATTGAGAAGACTGCGCTCCCTAAATAGCATGACGACCACCCGGTGCTGCCTGCTGCCTACGAGCACGACGACTGCGCAAGCCCTCCTCAATGTCAATAGCAGCATCCACGGCCTCAGCATAACTCTTGGGCTTACTGGTCAACACCATCTGATACAAATCTTTATTCAAGTCCTCAAGAAATCTAGTCCGCTTGGCCCTCTCCCGGCCAGAAACATGGGGAACGTATGCCAACAAAGAAGAGAACTGACGTGCATACTCCCTAACAGTCATGGAGCCCTGCTCCAAATGGTCGAACTCCCTCTCCCAGGCGTTCACATAGGACTCGGGAACATATTCTTGCCGGAAGGTCTCGCAAAAACTGCCCCAAGAGATCCCAACACCGATCTCCAACAAGGTACTCGAAGCACCTCACCACCAGCGCTCCGCCGCCTTCCTGAGCAAGAGGGTCACTAAACTCAGTCGAAGATCATCATCATACTGCACCCGATCGAAAAGACCGATAATATTCCCAAGCCACGAATCCGCATCCTCACTGGACTCGTCACCATTGAGGACTGGAGGGTTCATACTCTGAAACCGCGCTATCACGACATCCATCCTCTCCACAGGAGGTGCCGCAACCTCAGCTTCTTACTCTTCGCTAACACGAGTACGACTGCGAGCACTACGCATATCCTCATTCTGTCCTGCTGACTCCTCAAAATGCCCCTACCTCTACCACGACGTCTAGGCGGCATCTACGAAAATACTCAACAAGATCAAGCAAAACAGAACAGATACAGCATAGATAGCACATAACACAAAAATATGCAGCACGTAATCACATAAGTCAAGAACATGCAACACACGACACTGTGCCTAGACTCAAGTGTGATCAAATAAATTGATCTTATCCCAGCTTAAGCTCTGATACCAAAAATTTCAGGCCTCGTGCTCTAAACAAAGTAAAAACACACAAACACATGCGGAAGCTATCAAAAAGCGGGTAAAGTTTTTTTCCTTTTGGCCTGACGGTTTAAACAATATAATTTAAAATACCGCAATACTCAAAATATATCCCAGTTTATAAAAACAACCAACAGTATAGCATAACAACAGCAACAACAACATGTATCAGACTCCAACAATAATACAACACCAAAGCACAGGGCATCCCCTAGCTAACTGTACTGATACATATAAATATGTTATACGCTACTGGGATACTCTAACCACCTCCTGGGGCACCACCAGCTGGGTTAAAACCACGACCAGCTGTAAAACCTTGATTCCCTGAAAACAACACAAACAGAGAAAACAACCAAGCCCCAAAGGGACATGGGGTCAAACCCCAGTACGGAGAGCAAATGAAATAGCTAAAAGAAATGCATAAGATAAAATGCAGATGCTATGCATGAGACACCGGATAACAGCTGAAGGCTACAACCAACAAGGGAGCCAAGGAACTCAAACATAGCTCCGTGAGATCAGCAACGAATCAGTGGCCACGGGGTGTGTTCAAAGTGTGGTAATGAGCCACTCGCCTTGACACTACACCCAAATACCATATGCAACAAACAACTCAACCTACCGTTGCCTCGCCCATGAACTATGGTAGTTAACCACTCGGCGCATGATGGCTAACAAATCCCAGCAGGGAGATGAGAGTACGGTATTGCCGCTCGACCTCGCATCCTGGTAAGAAACAACAGCAATACAACGGAATACAAAGCGATAGCTGCAACAGAAATATGAATGCAATATGGGAAATGCGTGTATGCATAAACATAGCAGCTAAAATCAACAACAATCACATATGCACACAGCAACATCCACGGCAATGCACAACAGCCATCCAACATTCGATCTCACTCGAATTCCTAGCTACATCAAGCTCAGATCCGTACCTTATACTTTCTGTGCAACAATTATCACAAAGGGATCCCGAGAAATCTGATTAAAAACCTGCTAAACAACGAAGAATAATTCTCAGGGATGCTATCAGAAGCTCACGGCTGGGAGCCAAGCTCAACCAGCAACAATTCAACCCATACAACTAAACAAGAAGCTTAAACAAAGGCTAATACTAAGATCTCAACCATAATTCGAAGTTCTACCTCAACGACACAACACACGGCCGAAGACAGCAACTTCGCGATCTCGCTCTAGACAACAAAAGCCTCCAAGAATGGTATAGAAAGGAAGAGCTTCTCAAGAGGAATCCAACGCTACCTCGAACTTATCAAACAAAGGCCGACAACGACAGGAATTCACCGGAAAAGCTCACGGTGAACAGTACTAGGGTTCGAAGAACAAAGGTCGACAACCAAGATACTATTTCGCTAAGTATGGGATCTGGTACTTGAAATTGAAGACCAAGTCTTCCTAAAATACACGCGTAAAAGCTGGTTAAAATCATCCACCGACAAAACCAGTCGACGCACGCTAAAAATACAACCAGCTGATGCAAAGAAACCAACTGCTGAATTCTCAAACAACGCAAAACGGTGTCGCAGCGACTTAACAAAACGACGTCGCACCGCTTACGTCATCAAATCTGCCATCAGCTGGTCACCCCAACACCAACGACTGGTTTCCTATCATAACGCAACACTTGAAATGCAGCGTTTCAACTAATCTAAACGGCGTCTCTTAACCACGTCAGCAAATCTTCCGAACTACACAAATGCAACGATTGATCGCTACTAAGGCAAACACACTAGCTGTTGATTTCTTAGCGCTAACCAAAACGACGTCGCCTCCACTAATCCAAACGACGGCGTTTAGCACTTCGCTACAGGAGCTTGCTGCTAATAGACATCACTCAGCAGATACCTCATAAAACGTCGCCGTTTTGAAGTTCCCTAGCGCTCTCTGCTGAATCCACGTAAGCGTTGCTGCTGGCAGACTTTGCCAACGACTGGTTACTAATGCCAAAACGACGACGTTTGATCTCTCGCATGCAATTACACGCTACGACTGGTTTTCACCACCAACCAGCTGCTATCTCACAAAACCAGCTTTTACCTCCAAAACTCAAAAATACGAAAACTTCCAGAATTACTCTAAATGTGATTTCTGACCCGAAAATGCAAACCAAACTTACAAACAGAGATCTGAACCACCAAAAATCTCTAAAAACCGTTTAATTCCAACCAAATTAATCTTATACAATTCCAGGTCTCACATTTCTCCCCCACAAAAAAGGATTTCGTCCCCGAAATCACAACAACAACTCTGGAACACAACACAGCAACAAAATACAAAACAGAAACTCGCCTAACACAAGGCGAAGAGTTCAAGATAACTGAGCAAACTATTAATAACAACTAGGGAAGAAATACAACCAAAAGCTACGACTGCTGGAAATTTAGCTCAACAGCTACTCAAACAGATGCGGTCACTCGCTCTGCATCTTTTCTTCCAGCTCCCAAGTAGCCTCTTCCCTGCCATGTTTGCTCAATTGTACCATTACCAATGGAATGGTCTTATTTCTCAGCTGTTTCTCTTTTCTGCCAAGGATTTGCAAGGGGTATTCCTGATAGCTCAACCTCGTCAGTCCTAAGCACATGAGACGGATTTGGCTCATACTTCCTCAACATGGAAAGATGAAAGACATCATGTAGAGAAGACAATTCTGGAGGCAACAACAGCCGATACGCTAAAGGGCCAATCCTCTCAACGATCTCATATGGTCCGACGTAACGAGGGGCTAACTTTCCCTTGTGTCCAAAGGGCATAACACTACGAAACGGAGAAACTTTTAGAAAAACTTGATCACCAACCTGAAACTCGAGAGGTCGACGCCTCTTATTTGTATAACTGGCTTGGCGATCCTGGGTAGCTTTTATCCGCTGTCGAATTAGATCAACATGATCTTTCATTTGCTGCACAAAGTCAGGGGCAGATAGCTGATTCTCCCCCACTTCTTCCCAACATACCGGCGATCTGCACTTTCTACCATACAAAGCCTCAAACGGCGCCATGCCAATCGTCACCTGATAGCTTTTATTGTAGGAAAACTCCACTAGAGACAACGCGTCTTGCCAGCTACCTCCGAAATCCAACACAACAGCTCGTAACATATCCTCCAACGTCTGGATAGTTCTCTCAGATTGGCCATCTGTCTGGGGGTGATACGATGTGCTCATAGCCAATCTGGTGCCCAAAGCTGTTTGCAAACTCTTCCAAAACCTGGAAGTAAACCTCGGATCTCGGTCTGAGATGATCGAAATAGGCACATCGTGCAGACTAACAACAAAATCAACGTACAGCTTCCCCATCTTCTTCAACGAGAAGGTCATACCATATGGAATAAAATGTGCAGACTTCGACATTCGGTCTATAACTACCCAAATAGCATCGCATCCTCTGCTGGAACGAGGCAGGTGCGTCACGAAATCCATAGCAATGTGCTCCCAATTCCATTGGGGCACTTCCAAACTCTGCAATAGACCACCAGGTCTCATCCTTTCGGCCTTAACCATCTGACAATTCAAACAACGAGCAACAAAACCAGCAACGTCACTCTTCAGGCCAGCCCACCAAAAGTGCGGCTTCAACGCATGGTACATCTTCCGTGCACCAGGATGAACACTATGTCTGCTACAGTGTGCTTCCCGAAGGATCTCCTCCTTCAAATCAATCAAATTGGGCACAACCAACCTGCCCCAGAAACGCAAACAACCTTCGGAAGAGACAGAATAGTCCTCAAGTTCACCAGTCCTGACCTTTAACTTCAACTCGTGGATGGAAGGATCAGTCCTCTGTGCTGCTCGAATACTCGAAACAATCTGTGGCTCCACTTGGAAAGAAGAAACCACAACACAATCCTCAGCCGGGTAGAATCTCCAACCCGTAGTGTTAAGATGCTCCTGATCCTTAGAAATGTACAACGACGCAAGCATCTCACTAGCCTTCCTGCTCAAAGCATCTGCCACTACGTTCGACTTCCCAGGCTGGTACTTGATTTCACAATCAAAGTCCTTTAGCAGCTCCATCCAACGACGTTGTCTCATGTTCAAGTCAGGCTGCGAAAACAGATACTACAAACTCTTGTGGTCCGAGTACACCACAAACTGCTCGCCATACAGGTAATGACGCCAGATATTCAGCGCAAAAACCACCACTGCAAGCTCCAAATCATGGACTGGATAGCGAGTCTCGTGCGGTTTCAACTACCGCGAGGCATATGCAATGATTCGACCATTCTGCATCAAAACACAGCCCAATCCATTTAACGAAGCGTCAGAACAAACAACGAAACCACCTGAACCGGACGGCATAGCCAACACAGGCGCAATAGTCAACTTTTTCTTGAGCAGTTGAAAGGCATACTCGCACTGCTCAGTCCACACAAACCGCTTGTCCTTCTGTGTCAATTGAGTCATCGGCTTTGCTATACTAGAAAACCCTTCGATGAAACGACGATAATAGCTAGCCAGACCCAAGAAACTGCGAATCTCGGAAACATTTCTCGATCGATCCGAGTTCAAAACAGCATCCACCTTACTGGGATCCACAGAAATGCCATCCGCTGAAATGAAATGACCCAGAAATACAACACAATCCAACCAAAACTCGCACTTGGAGAATTTAGCATACAACTGCTGTTCTCTCAACCTCTGCAGGACAATTCCCAAGTGCTCCTTGTGCTCCCTCGGAGTCTTTGAGTACACCAAGATGTCGTCAATGAAAACAATCACAAACTGGTATATGAACTCTCTAAAAACTCGGTTCATCAGATCCATAAAGTGTTGGGGAACCACGGCGGATCCGGATCACGCCTCCCGGCGAGGCAGCGGAAGAACAAAAATTTGCCGGGAGACGATCGATACAATTCAATAAACAACAGGCTATGACATTCATAGGGTGTTTAGACGACTACCTTGCTGGCGCGTAATAAACAACAGGCTATGACAGGCTATGATGGATTCTCCTCGTCAAGATGGCCGGAACAAGTTCCGGCGGTGGCGGCGGCGGCGGCGTGAGGTTTGAGGAGAAGGGGGCGGCGCCTAGAGCTTAGGTTTAGGGTTAATAGTGTAGTCTAGTATGTTGATTAAAGCCTAATTCTATATTAAATAGACTTAGTGATGGATTTGGATCCATCGACTCAGTTTTCCAAAACTAAATACTATGATCTGAAAAACTATTTTTCAGAACCCCAGTGCAAAATGACCGTTTTGCCCCTCAACAGCGGAAAATCACGATTTGACCCCTGTTGACTTTTAGGAAGTCGCACTCCCTAAAATCCTCTTCTCATGCTCAACACATTGAGCTCAGTATCCGTGCGGGAATCTCGAACCCTCAATGGTTCAGGGATACAGCTAGTCGTGGGCCCACAACCATTGCGGCTCCGGAATCACAATTCCGGACTTGCCCATCGGATCATGGTAAGAGCGTCTAGCAACATCGCCCCATGATCCCCTAGGTATCACTGATAGTGCCTGCAAGAACCAGTTGGTCGTGGTTAGCGTACAGTACGGTCCTTTCAATCAATATATCTCGATCAGAACAACGATCATTGGTAAATCGAGAGTCGCTATAGATCCGATAGCTATGCGTACATCTTGGAGATCGAATAGTGACATCGCGAGTGTAACTAGGTAAACCCATTTACCTAAAACACTTCTAGTACTCTGGCCAGAGATTATACACTATTATCCCCTCAGATAGCATAGGATATCCACGCATGTCTGCGAGCGGTGAATACTCGACAACGATGCATCGACTCCTACATGCATCGGGGTTTCACCCAATCCCGCCGCCTGATGACCCCAAGTGAGTCGGCAAACGAGTCAAAGTGAGACGCCTATCATGTAGAGTCTCAATGACGTTTCGAGTCATGAGGACTAATCAGTACAACCAAGACCTCGGACTTATCCACTCTACAAATGGTAACCACTTGAAAAGTCCGAACGAGGGTAGTTCGATAGATCACCAGGTCACTATCTATCTGCATGCTCAGAACATCACAATGTTCCCTACCAATGAAACATGGTACTTCGCATCGCAGATACTAGTCTCTAGCTCGGGCGGCCTTATCCTCATTTTGACGGCCCAATCGACTAGGAACATGTTCAGAATACACAGTGACTATTAGATGTGTTTCATGATAGCCGTCATACCCACTATCACATCTAACATACACTTTAGTGCATTCTAGGTCTTTACTCAACGTAATTGTTAATCATCATACAACACAATGAAAGTAAAGAATGCCATATAAATAAATGTGAATATCATATATAAAGATTGTTTCATACAAGAGTCTATAAACCCACACGCCACACTTGGCTAGTTGGGCATCTACTCTAACAATCTCCCACTTGCCCTAAAGCCAACTACTCATCAGACGCAGTCCCATTGTTTCACAATGTTTTTCAAACAACGGTCCAGGCAAGGGCTTCGTAAGTGGATCAGCAACGTTGTCCGCAGAGGCGACTCTCTCAACTGCTATGTCACCTCTAGCCACAATATCCCGGATTATGTGGTATTTCCTTAGTATGTGTTTGGATCTTTGGTGAGACCTAGGCTCCTTTGCTTGCACAACGGCACCCGTGTTGTCACAGTACACCGGGACTGGACCAACTTCATTAGGAATGACGCCCAACTCTTGGACGAAATTCCTTATCCAAACGGCCTCCTTAGCAGCAGCTGATGCTGCGATGTACTCAGCCTCAGTGGTTGAATCCGCGATGGTGTCTTGCTTGGAACTCTTCCAAGAGACAGCACCACCATTGAGCATGAATACAAATCCAGAGGTTGATTTCGAATCATCCACGTCACACTGGAAGCTAGAATCAGTGTAGCCTTCCAGTTTCAGTTCACCACCCCC
>KV001323.1:26488-42242 GCA_001598015.1 Dorcoceras hygrometricum | reverse complement strand
CAACTCACGGTTGCTATACTCTTTTCCCAAGCTAGTCAACTCAATCACCACGGCGCTGAATCGCTCATCAAACTCCGTCATTGTTTCTCCATCATTTATCTTCATAGATTCATATTTCTGCTGAGCGATAGTCAGCTTGTTCTCTTTTGTCTCATCGTTGCCTTCACAAATTTGTGTCAGCTTCCCTCGCGCAACGACTCTCATCACCTTCAAAGCCAACTCACGGTTGCTATACTCTTTTCCCAAGCTAGTCAACTCAATCACCACGGCGCTGAATCGCTCATCAAACTCCGTCATTGTTTCTCCATCATTTATCTTCATAGATTCATATTTCTGCTGAGCGATAGTCAGCTTGTTCTCTTTTGTCTCATCGTTGCCTTCACAAATTTGTGTCAGCTTCTCCCATATCTCCTTTGCTGTGACACAGGTTTTAATCTTGCTGAACATGTTTTTCTGCTCTTCTCTAGATACTGGGGCTCGCCATTAGATATAGCAAATGCCAAGTTTTGGCTTCATAATTTTCATCGGCCCTTCTGTGATAACTGACCACATGTCATCATCCTGAGCAGCCAGATGCGCTTGCATGCGAATCTTCCAGTCATCGTAGTCCTCCTTAGAAAACATAGGAATTTTGTTTTGAGAAGTAGACATTTTAAAATATGATAAACACAAATAACAGACTGTTCAATAACTGAGATGCGCAGGCTCTGATACCAATTGATAGGATCAATATGGCTCAAAAAACAGGCCTAGGAGTTCAGAAGGGGGGGTTGAATGAACTCCTTGGTATTTTTAAATATTTTCGAAACCTTTAAAATGATTTTACAAGCACCCGCTTAACTTAAACCCGAGTTACCAGATTTAAGGTATCTCCGTTTTAATGCTGATTTAACAATAAATGTTCGGAAATAAGCCAATCAATCAGTGAACAGTTAAAGCTTAAATAAATGCGATACAGTAAAAGTACAGGGTCAAGGATTTGTTTATGGAAGTTCGGATATCAATATCCTACGTCTACCCTTCTTCCTTTTCAGGAAGGTTCCACTAGAAGATTTGATGTTTACAGCTTCTGTAACCACCCAGTCACGAAGTTCCTTCTATTCGAAACAGGGACCAACAGAGTCAACTCAGAAGTCAACACAACCATACGTGAAACAGTAGAAATCTGAATTGAACCCAAGCGTCGTAAAGAAGAAGAAGAAAATCAGATTTCTGTTGGTCAAACAGATGTCAACAAACTTTTAAATGAAGTCATCAGATGTTACCCAACTAAACGGGTTAACCAGATGTCAATGGTCATTGGTAGAAGTCTGACCAAATCCAGATGTCAGATATAAAAGAAGAAATCCGAACTTAACATGACACATAAACAGAACTCTTAGAAATCTGTTTATCATAGAACGTCAGTGATGGTATAAGAACAAGACATCATACTTAGTCGCAAAAGCGAACACAACCAACGGTGGTTTCCTTTGTCTGAAAAAAACAAACATCTCAAGAAATTTCTGGAATTCATCGAATAAGCTACTTGTAAGCTACTTCGAAGAGAAATCTTTAGAACTCTGGAATCTACTGGACGAACATCATCAAACCATTTTCTAAAACATTTCTGGATTAAAATACAGTAAAAACGTACCTTCTGCAAAAACAGAGCATGAACTTTTCTGGGTTTTTGAAGAACAGCCGTAGCTTAACTTCAATCTTTAAAACGCATACAAACATGCAAAATAGAACTGAATATATGCTTTCACTGAGTGAGCAAGAACCAGAGTTTACTTGCCTGATTTCTGTAACACAACAGCGGAAAATCCAGCAAACTTCTTACGCACCGCCTGTTTCCTTTAATAACTTTGAAAGGATTTTTGCTCGATTTCTTCAGAGAGAGCACCGCTTTAAAGTAATTTGATTTGAAGATAATGATGCATGAAGCAGCTTATCATCCTATTTATATGATTTAAAATGTCTAATGAAGGAAAACGCGTTTAATCAATATGCCAAAGTCTTCTAAAAGCGTACTCTGTTTTAAAATAAAAATGATGCATAAGGAAACCGAACGATTTTAGTTGAAACAAAGGATTCGATTGGCTTGCAATGATTGGCTAAACATCCGCTGAAGTATGCATTCTAACATCTGAATATCAACCCCAAAACATAATGAAGGCTGATAATTTCGTAAACATGAAATCTTAATTCACGTATCGTGAAATCTGAAATTTAGCTTTTAAATGAAGAAAGCTAAACAGCACATAACTGAAATCTGAAACTCGATTAATTCAAGGATTGAATAAAATAGCATTGTAATCCCTCAAATCTCATAACTTTCTAATTGTGGACTTTGAAAAGATCTGTGCGTTACAGTGAAGCTCCAGCTTATTGAGATCCTTGGACTCCCGCATGGCCATCGTCTTAACGTCCCATTCCCTGCGCAACGCTCTCATCACCTTCAAAGCCAACTCACGGTTGCTATACTCTTTTCCCAAGCTAGTCAACTCAATCACCACGGCGCTGAATCGCTCATCAAACTCCGTCATTGTTTCTCCATCATTCATCTTCATAGATTCATATTTCTGCTGAGCGATAGTCAGCTTGTTCTCTTTTGTCTCATCGTTGCCTTCACAAATTTGTGTCAGCTTCTCCCATATCTCCTTTGCTGTGACACAGGTTTTAATCTTGCTGAACATGTTTTTGTCCAGTGTCTTGTAGAGAATGTCCCTGGCCACATTGTCCAGATTTGCTTTCTTTTTGTCTTCGTTGGTGTACTCATGTCTGCTCTTCTCTAGATACTGGGGCTCGCCATTAGATATAGCAAATGCCAAGTTTGGCTTCATAATTTTCATCGGCCCTTCTGTGATAACTGACCACATGTCATCATCCTGAGCAGCCAGATGCGCTTGCATGCGAATCTTCCAGTCATCGTAGTCCTCCTTAGAAAACATAGGAATTTTGTTGTGAGAAGTAGACATTTTAAAATATGATAAACACAAATAACAGACTGTTCAATAACTGAGATGCGCAGGCTCTGATACCAATTGATAGGATCAATATGGCTCAAAAAACAGGCCTAGGAGTTCAGAAGGGGGGGTTGAATGAACTCCTTGGTATTTTTAAATATTTTCGAAACCTTTAAAATGATTTTTACAAGCACCCGCTTAACTTAAACCCGAGTTACCAGATTTAAGGTATCTCCGTGTTAATGCTGATTTAACAATAAATGTGCGGAAATAAGCCAATCAATCAGTGAATAGTTAAAGCTTAAATAAATGCGATACAGTAAAAGTACAGGGTCAAGGATTTGTTTATGGAAGTTCGGTATCAATATCCTACGTCTACCCTTCTTCCTTTTCAGGAAGGTTCCACTAGAAGATTTGATGTTTACAGCCTCTGTAACCACCCAGTCACCGAGCCTCGCTCCAGGTGAACTCCTAGCAACACCAAATAACACGCAGACGCAGCTGCTGAATACAACACTTAGTATTTTTCGAACTGCTTTAAGACAGCCAGTTCGTTACAGACTCAAGAATGAATATAACAATGGAATACAAGTCTATTGAGTGTTGTAAATCTCGAAGGTAATATCTGTGAAGATCAAGGATGGTGTTCTTCGAGATGGGTTACTGGACTTTTAGTAATTTCTGCAATATATGCTTTCCAGTAACTTGTGTGAGCTTTTGAAAGATAGTATCGATTGATGAAAAGCTCGAGAGTAATGGAAACGTTGAATAACAGAGTGGAGGCGAGACGAAGAGGGCTTCTTCAATTCAAATTCCAGCTATTTATACCCTTCGTCCACAACGGTCATTAAAACTCGCCAAGGAAACAAATTCCCTCGTATATTCTGCTCCACTAGAGGTAAATTGCGCTTTGTCAGAGCCAAAATGTCGTTTATCCATATTTGTGCAAACACCGTATAACGTCCTCTGTATACTGCTACTATTTACCCAAAATAGCACTGACAGTGTTTCCTTAATTCCAGGAAATTGTACGATTCAATCTTCACCATTGATTCTTTCCAATTTAAACATTGATAGCCCTTGAATCGATTCGTCGTTTGCGCCTGAAAGTTTTCCCTTTAATACTGTTATCTTTCTTGAAGAGAACGACTATTTCATCGCTGAATAGCTGTCACAGCTGAATATATCAAAAGCTAAATGTTGTAACAGCTGAAATATGCCAACAGCTGAATGTTGTAACAGCTGAAATACTAGCTTCGTTACTCATGTAATCCATAGTCTGAATAGTTCCTAAATAGTAACAACTGAGTCAAAAGCAACTGTAGCTAATGTCTGAAAATACTCACTACTGAAGTAGATACCCAACTGCTGAATACACTCACTTCTGAAGTAGATACCCAACTGCTGAATACACTCGCTTCTGAAGTAGATACCCAACTGCTGAATACTTTGTAACATCTGATTGTAACGACTGAAAGTTTCAACTCTGAGATATCCAATAGCTGAATGCTAACCAACAGCTGAAATACTTCAACAACTGAAATACTTGCCCCGGTACTCATATATTCTGACATCTGAATAAATTATAACTGATATCAAAATAACTGTACTCAACATCTGAAATGATATCACATCAGAAATAATAACCCGATACATAAGTGCTTCACCTCAACATCTGAATCAATCCCGAATATCAAGATCTGATAGCTAACAACTGAAAAACTCAATCCGATTATCTGACTTCTTCTACTCAATAACTAACATCTGAATAACAGTTCAATAGATAAGTACTTGCACTGAATATGCGAAGCTGTTAATTGCAACGGCTGATTGTCCAGAAGTAATTTTGAATTCAGCACTAGTCTTATTTTTGTTATCACCAAAACTAATAAATTTTATCTAACACTACCGGTAGAACGCACCCCGACCTAACAAGCTAAAATTAGCGCGCCTCCCGACCTGACGAATCTTACGACGAACTCTAAGTGGCGGAAGCTCATTGGCAGGCAAAATTCGGTTACATCAAAATACATAGTACAATTTAGAAATCCATCCCCTAAAACTTGAAAATAATTCAAGAAATGCTGCAAATAGGGTCCCTAAATATGGCAAAATAACATAATCCGTGAATAATCATTGAAGTTTCAGACAATAAACATCAGAAAGCCAAAAATAGGGTTCGTGATTTCAAGTATAAACATGCAGATGTTATGCAAGAAAGAAAAACAATAATCTTCCTCAAGGGTTCCCAAAATAATCGTCGGGGGTTGTGTGGACTCGTCGACTTCAGTTTCAGCCTTACTCGAACATCAATTTGGTTCAAACTCCTTTTCTCCGATAGGCGTTTATGTTTTCATGGAGTTCCCATTTAATCGATTATTTAATTTTGTCCGGACTCCAACTTTTAGATCCGTTCCTTAATTTTCTTTGTACTCCAGCTTCAGTCCGTTGCTTTCCCAAGGTAAATATGTATAAGTCTAAATGTAGAGAAATAAGTTTTGCATCCTAAAAAAAATTAGATGGGAACTAAATTATGAGTTAAACTTCATTTTCTCCAATTTTCCAGATGAAGGATTCAGTCAAATGAGTCAATGAATTCTTTGCTGTCAAATAAATTGAATAATTCATTACAGTCCAGATTTCTTTTCCTTACAGCCGCCTCGCTTCGTTTTGTACACACGTGCAAATATATATTCCACGTAACTTGCCGTTGGTCTTGCTCTCCTTCGCTTTTTCTCCCTTTCGCCGCCGCGGGGCGATACCAAAGCCCGCGCTAATCAGATACGGGATGGAAGCTCTCGGTTTTCCACCGGCTCAATCATCGCTATGCGCCGCCAAATTCAATATGAAATCATCCTCTGCGGCAGTAAAGAACACATGCGTGAAGCCCTTGATTCACGGTGCCCTATCGAAGGCGGCGGCGGAGGTTTTGTCATCTGTAGAGGTGCCATCTTCTAGGATTACGGCATTGGCTCCATATTCGGAAGCTGTGTCGGCACGTTTGATGAAGGTTTCTCCTAATTCTCTGCAGTGCGATAGTGGATATTTGGTGCGGAATGAGAATCTGGGCAATGTGGCTGTTAGCAATGGCGCATTGAATGCGATGCAGTATTTAACGAATATTTTGTCTTCGAAGGTGTATGACGTGGCCTACGAGTCGCCGTTGCAGCTAGCGACTAAGCTTTCCGAGAGGTGGGGGGTAAATGTATGGCTGAAGCGAGAGGATTTCCAGCCCGTATGTGTTTGATTTTATGAATGTATAGTTTGACATCTGTTGAATAGTTTGACATCTGTTGATTGTCTTGATTACAGTTTTAAATGTTCTTGAACGTAGAATAATGCGTAAATGATGAAGTTTTTGTTAAAGATACTCGAGGCTTTAGCTATCGAATTTTGTTCTTTTTCTGTCTTTGGTCTCCGCTTCAATATTTGGTAAACAGGACATGGTTTTGAAGATAGGAGCTTGGTTGCTCTTATGGAATTTCTTTTTCCACAATTGAGATTTTTGTTGATTTCAGAAAGTCGGGAATTTTTGCATATTGGAAACGAAACCTTCTTTTTTGACTGAGCTGTTCATTTGGAAACAATAATGAAGATTGTAGCTTTATGGTTCAGTAGAGTGTTACAGCTGCAGGGACTATGTGAATGTGAGGTATGAGAGCTAACAATATGTTTTGCAGGTTTTCTCTTTCAAGCTTAGAGGGGCGTATAATATGATGGCAAAACTCACGAAGGAACAACTGGAAAGAGGTGTAATATGTTCATCTGCAGGAAATCATGCACAAGGCGTGGCTTTATCTGCTCAGAGACTTGGCTGCAATGCCATGATTGCCATGCCTGTCACCACTCCAGAGATTAAGGTTATTGCATTTTTGTTTGTATGTTTATTTTTCTTCCTGTGTTAATTATGATTGACATTTCTATGTGTTCTAAAAGTTGTTGCTTCGTGCTGGTAGTGGAGATCCGTTGAAAGACTAGGTGCCGTGGTTGTACTGGTTGGGGATTCGTATGATGAAGCCCAAGCATATGCCAAAAAGAGGGCGACAGAGGAAGGCCGAACATTCGTTCCTCCTTTCGATCACCCGGATGTAATTATAGGTCAGGGAACGATTGGTATGGAGATTGTACGGCAGATGAAAGACCCTATAGAAGCTATATTTGTGCCTGTTGGTGGCGGTGGGCTCATTGCTGGTATTGCTGCCTATGTAAAAAGGGTCTCCCCAGGGGTAAAAGTTATTGGGGTGGAGCCGTTTGATGCGAATGCAATGGCATTATCCCTGCACCATGGTCAGCGAGTAATGTTGGACCAAGTTGGAGGTTTTGCTGATGGTGTGGCAGTCAAAGTGGTTGGTGAAGAGACATTCCAACTTTGCAGGGAATTGGTAGATGGGGTAGTTCTTGTTAACCGTGATGCTATTTGTGCATCGATAAAGGTCAGTTGCCTTCACTACAATCATATTCTTCCCCCTTTTAAATTTCTATGATACTTTCTTGCAAGCAGCTAGCTTCTTGCCATATTCTTTCTGGGACAACAAGCATGATCTGTCTAGGGCTTAGTACTTATTTCTTGGCGTGGCGTGGATGTTTGCAGTATCATGGTGGTAAAATTTATCCAAGTTCTTGTTTTCTGGTGTTATGCTATCGAGGAATTTGGTCTTCTCTATAATTCATGAGATATATGAGATCATAAATTTAACTATATATGTGAAGGTGGATTACTTTGCCCCTGCTTACAATCTTTTATCAATACCATGGATTATAGAACACTTTATTTGATTGCTTAGAAATTTATGGATTATAGAACACTTTATTTGATTGCTTAGAAATTTATGGATTATAGAACACTTCATTTGATTGCTTAGATATTTCCAATGTCATTCAATTTGCTACATTTGGAGATGAACTTTAGGTTAGGCTTTGGCGATGAAAGTAACATGTAACATGCAAGAAACGAGGCCGGATTAGGTTGCTTCTGAAGCTGTGATATAATTTCAGAATTTACCAAGTTATGTTGACGTAGTTAATGTTAGAAAATTCCATGTAGATTGAAAATTTACAACTTCTATCTCCAGAATTCAGAAGTTTAGAAACAACTTTAACGTGTAAATTAACTCTATTACTACATCATTGTCTCCTTACAAATTTATGAGGGTTCCAAAATAGGAGCGTTAACTGTCAACTGTCTGATCCACCTTATTGTAGGACATGTTCGAAGAGAAACGAAGCATTCTGGAGCCAGCCGGTGCTCTTGCCTTAGCTGGAGCTGAAGCCTATTGCAAGTACTATGGACTCAAGGGTGAAAATGTTGTTGCAGTGACCAGTGGAGCTAACATGAATTTTGATAGGTTGAGACTGGTGACTGAACTTGCAGATGTTGGAAGACATCGGGAAGCTGTCCTTGCAACTTATATGCCAGAGGAACCTGGATGTTTTAAGAGATTTTGCGAGCTTGTGGGTTTCTGATCCGTAGTTTGGCCTTTTCCAATTATCTCAAAGGATGCCTCCAACTTTAGTTTTGTTCTTATTTGTTTCCAGGTGGGACCAATGAATATCACAGAATTCAAATATAGATACAGTTCAGAGAAAGAAAATGCTCTAGTACTATACAGGCAAGAGATGAACGTCATGCACTTCTTTTTATCCTCACAGATCAAAGCATGACGTTGGCCATCAATGCTACAATATGGTAAAGGAGAATAAGTTGACACTTACAATTTTCTTTTTCTTCAACAGTGTTGGGCTTCACACAAAATCAGAGCTCGATGAAATGATAGAGAGGATGAAGTCAGCTCAATTACAGACCATGAACCTTACGGAAAATGACTTGGTCAAAGACCATTTGCGACATTTGGTTAGATTCTTTCTTAGTAATTTCTTCTATGATTTCATGGAGCTTCATTTTTGTGTCATTTCTCTTTCCATGCAAACCTGCCGTAGCTTGAGTCTGGAACTTAAGTCTATGGGCCTCAGGTGTCAAGAGGGTGCTTTGAAATGGGCCTAAATATAGTGGGCCATATTCATTATATTGTTGTGAAGAGAATTGTAGAAGAATTTACTTGGAAAAGGGACAAGAGAAGTATAATAGGAGGAAGTTGGATAGAGTTAAGCATGCTTGTTGTTTTTCATTGTGTTAGTTTTACTAGCGAAGGCTAGGGAAGAGCGAAAGCTCTTGTGCAAAGATAGTTATCTGGTTGACTTCACAAATATTCCATTTTTACACATTTTGTTCATCAATTATTGTTATGTACAGATTGTGGTTGCTAACAGATAACAGCAGAATATATCTTGTTTATTTAATGGTTTTGTTTTTGAATGTGTTCATTCCGTACTAACTTGTATTCCAGAGTGTTCATCCTTTTTTGGGTTAGGATTTAGGAGGTTGGTTATGCAAGTCTGATATGCAGTACCTATTTACCATCTCTGATGCATGTTGTTTTAGGGTACATTGTCACGCTATACACTTTTCTGAATGCTAACTTCTGAGTATCTCAGATGGGTGGCCGATCCAATCTTAAAAATGAGCTACTTTGCCGCTTTATTTTCCCGGAGAGACCAGGTGCTTTGATGAAATTCTTGGATGCCTTAAGTCCGCGCTGGAACATCAGTTTGTTCCATTACCGGGGACAGGTTGTGATCCTCAAACTTAATTATGTTAATGTGTATGATTCTCATCCGTTAACAGTTGTCACTATTCATATTATGACAATTAACTTTCTCATCCCAAATTAGGGCGACACTGGGGCTAATGTTTTGGTTGGTATTCAAGTGGCTCACTCTGAGATACCTGAGTTTCGAAATCGTGCAAACAATCTTGGATACGAGTATGAAGTGGAAACCAGTAATGAAGCGTTCCAGCTCTTAATGTGATGATGGTGGCTACGCTCAAATCTTACAATTTCAGATGCCTCAACGGTGGTTACACCTTTTATTTAGTCCTAGTCCCTTTCTTTGCATCATTTGGTTCGTCCGCAACATCTGGCTTCATTTGTTGTGTAAGGTTCCAATAATTTTACACGAGAGTTCAATTTTTTGCATGTATTGTAGCCTTATAGGGTGTCCACCGGACTTCCATTGCCTTCAGCTAGAAACTAGAATGTGGCGTTTGATATCTGTTGTATATCTATGAGACTAAAGAAATTTGTTTTCTTTTTCCTTTTTCTGTTCAAGTAATTACTAAGATCTGGCTCTTTCATTCTGCAGCATGTATTTACTGTGGTCTTTTGGTGAAATTAAGTTGAACTTGCCTGTGTCTCTGCATGAAACAGTTCTGGAAGCCTGCAGCAACATTTAACATGCTCTTCCAATTATTATGTCCATTGTTATCGAATGTGGAATTATGTGCTTAAATTTGCTGTTGATATAATATTTTAATGTAACGTTCTTGTTTGGTTGTAAAAGCTTGGTCCGATTCATCCGAGCCAGTTAGTTGGAACACTCGATTTAGCCAATTAGATAAAAAAATTCACAAATATTTTCACATATGATCCTCTATATTCTTTTTGTTTTTTTTTTAAAGGTTAGTA
Organism: Dorcoceras hygrometricum; assembly: GCA_001598015.1. Classification (NCBI taxonomy): domain Eukaryota; kingdom Viridiplantae; phylum Streptophyta; class Magnoliopsida; order Lamiales; family Gesneriaceae; genus Dorcoceras; species Dorcoceras hygrometricum. The sequence continues at coordinate 31,768 of KV001323.1, read as the reverse complement.
TATTAGAGGACTAATTCTCATCAGAGGTCCTTTGACCTATACAGATTTTAAATCGAATGATATGCGTGGATAGACAGAGTCCTAGGGGATATAATCTATGTAACAGATCGATCCTCCGAGCATACCTCACGTTATCTCAGTGAGGAATATACTCCACACGAGAATCTATAAAGTTGGATAGGAGAATCTTACGTCATCCCAACTCTACAACTCGTCTATGCTTCTGGGAACGATCCTCTATATTCTTTCTTTTTTTTTAAAGGTTAGCATATTAAATGGTTAGCCTCTTTATAGGTCGGAGATCCCTTAGTCCATATAGTTTTAGATCGAGGGATATGCGCAGATAGACAGGGACCTGGGGAAAGAACTTATATAATAGATCGATCTCCAGAGCATACGTCCACAATATTTCAGTGGAAAATATGCTCCACACGAAAAAAGAATCCGTAAAACCGGATAAAAGAATTTCATATCATTTTAAGTCTTATCAACTCGTATGTCCTCCTGGGCTAATCCTCCATATCAAGAGGATATCCCATGGTTTGAAATTTTTCTAAAAAACATATTTTGTTACACTTAACTTTAATTAATTTTCTGTAGTTAACACTGGTTTTTAGGGGCTGCTCCCGACGGGTCAATTGGACCAGCCTCATTACGGCTAAATTTTTTCCTCACTGGGGTGTCCTACGATTATAGCCCATTAATAAGTATTGAAGGAAATTACTTTTAAAATGTTGCATGATATGTAATTGATACCACTAAAAATCAACTTAATATCTGAGCTCGGGAAGCCGGCCTGCTTTAAGCTCGGGAGAGCATTTCGTAGGCTAAAAGCGCTACCTCAGGCTTATGTATCCTGATCATTCTCGCAACCCGACCTGGTACTATAACGCGTAATTGTTCGACCTTACATAAGCAACTTGATAAGCAACTTGGCCCTCTTGCCCGACCAAGGTCCTGACAGATATTAAGAGAAACCATCCCTACCTTCAGGTGGTAGGTGAGGAGACGTATTAGGCCCACACAAATTCATAACTACTCAGACAGGTACGTTCAACCACTTTTGTTTACCTATAAATATTCAGGTAGACCTTCTTCTCTATGGATTCAATAGCTTAACTTGCTCTATTTCCTACATACTCCTCATACGCTTATTCTAACTTAAGCATCGGAGGGTCTTCGTCGGGACAACCCCGACATCCTTTGACCAATTTCTGTGTTGACAGGACTCAGCCGGTGGAGCGTTTCCCGACCTATCAAACCAAGAGGCGCGCAGCCCGAGCTACCAAGGTAAAATAAGTACGATTCCCGACCTAACAAGTCCTGCGTGGCGATCGCTTATTGGCTGAGCAAAATTCGGTTACATCAATTGACGCCGTCTGTGGGAACACGTAGAAGAAAGAAGACAAGATGCCACCAAGAAGGACTAGGGGTCAGGGTAACAGAGAAACTAGTAGCACGGAGAATTTGTCTCAGAGTTCGGAGAACCCCGGTCTCACTGCTGCTCAAATAGCTGAATTGGTAGCAACTACGGTGGCGCAAATATTGGCGGAAAGATCTAACTCAAATCCGCCACCCGATCAACAGGCTGATGAGCTCAGGAAGTTACGGGAGGAGATTGCTAGTCTAAGAGAGGAAAGAGACTCGGCACCTCCTCCCCCACCAATTCGGGAGGTACCTTTCTCTGCTGAAGTGGTGCTGGCTGAGTTACCCCAGCACTTCAAATTCCCGAACGTTGGAGAGTATGATGGGATGGGAGATCCCGAGGAGCACTGGAGATCCCGAGGAGCACTTATCGTGATTTGAGAACGCCACCCTTCTCCACCAATATGCTGATCCAATTAAGTGTAGAGTCTTCCTTACTACGTTGGTCCGATCTGCACAGCAGTGGTTTAACCTCCTGCCAACCGAAAGTATAAAGTGTTTTCAGGATTTCAGCCAGGCGTTTCTTCATCAGTTTGCTAGTAGCAAGAAACAGCCGCTGATTACGCTGAATCTGTTTACTGTGAAGCAAAGGGAGCAGGAGACACTTCGGGAGTACATCAGACGCTTCAACCGAACTATTATTGAAGTACCTTCCGCTACGCCTGATCTACTGATTGGGGCTCTCACCCAGGGGCTGCGAGGGGGCGATTCCTTCAAGTCATTAGTTAAGAAGCCTCCAAGGACGTTTGACGATCTCCTTACTAAAGCTGAGAAGTATGTTAACGTGGAGGAGATACAATCCTCGAGGAGGAATGAGCAGAAGTTACCGCCTCGGTCTGGTCGAGAGTCTCGGGTGGAGAGACCCCAATCGAGGACACCTAGTCAGGAACCTCCTCTGCTATTGGGGGAATTCACCGCTCGACATCTTTGAAAGTGAGTAAAGCTCGGGCTCTGGAGATTTGCGATGAGCGGAAGGTAGTCCAGCGACCTCGGGGCGACGGGGCCCCAAGGAATCCTAGGTCAGACAAGTTTTGTGATTTTCACAGGGACTACGGTCACACTACTGCAGAGTGCCGGCTTTTGGACCAGGAGTTGGAGCGTATTGTCCAAAGCAATCCCGACCTGAGAGCGGTGCTAAAGGAGGATAGGTCGCGTAGGTGGAAGAAGAGGCCTTGTCGGGAGGACAGTGGGCGATACAATAATAGGGCCCCCGACCAGGAGAGAACATCTCGGGGGCAGGATCAACAACCGCCCCGAGCAGAGCGGAGAACACCCCAACCTCGGGGTGTGATTCAGATGATTTCTGGAGGACCTACTGATGGGGACTCCAATAGAGCTAGGAAGGCGCGATGTCGCCGGATGGAAACCACGGAGGTTGATAAAAGAAGGTCGAGGCCTACTATCTCTTTTTGTCCTGAGGATTTACCAGCAGATGCGGAGACGCATAATGATGCTCTGGTCATTCGAGCAATGATAGCCAATTATGAAGTAGCCCGCATCTTTGTGGATTCGGGGAGTTCTGTTAACGTAATTTTCAAAAGTGCTATAGATCAAATGGATCTCGGGGAGTACCGCATGGAACTTATGAATACGCCTCTGTTCGGGTTTACAGGTCACTCTCTGCAACCAGTGGGGGTTGTTCAGTTTCCTCTCTCGCTTGGATCGGGCGAGCATAGGAAAACCAAGGTCGTCGAATTTACTGTGGTGAATGCACCCTCCTCTTACAACGTCATATTGGGGAGGCCAGCCATGGCCGCTTTCCTAGCCGTAGCATCGACGTTACATCAATTATGAAGTAGCCCGCATCTTTGTGGATTCGGGGAGTTCTGTTAACGTAATTTTCAAAAGTGTTGTAGATCAAATGGATCTCGGGGAGTACCGCATGGAACTTGTGAATACGCCTCTGTTCGGGTTTACAGGTCACTCTCTGCAACCAGTGGGGGTTGTTCAGTTGCCTCTCTCGCTTGGACAGGGCGAGCATAGGAAAACCAAGGTCGTCGAATTTACTGTGGTGAATGCACCCTCCTCTTACAACGTCATATTAGGGAGGCCAGCCATGGCCGCTTTCCTAGCCGTAGCATCGGCGTTACATCAGAAAATCAAATTTCCTGTGGGAGACTTAGTAGGAGAGGTGCTCGGGGATCGAAAGATGGCCAGGAAGTGTTATGTGGAGGAAGTGAGGATAGAGCAGAAAGTGGCTAAGTCCTGCGCCCAAGATCATCCTACATCTCGGGGAGATAGAGGCGTGAACGTGGTTGGAGAAGATTTCCAGTTGACTATCGAAGATGAAGAAGAAGAGGTAGTCCTCATTCATTGCACGGGGGTGGTAAAAATTGCCAAGTCTCTTCCTGAGGAGATGCGAGTACAGTTGATTCAGTGTTTGGAGAGGAACAATGAAGTGTTTGCCTGGTCCCGGTCTGATCTGAAAGGGGTCAGGCGCGAGGTGATGGAGCATCGGTTGAATGTCTCTTCGGACTCCCGACCAGTTATTCAGAAAAGGAGGCACTTCAGGCCCGAGAAGGATGCAGTGATCAGGAGTCAGGTCGGGGACCTGCTGCAGGCTGGACATGTCAGGGAAGTACATTTTCCTACCTGGTTATCTAATGTAGTGTTAGTACCGAAAGCTACAGGAAAATGGAGGATGTGCGTAGATTTTCGAGATCTAAACAAGGCCTGCCCCAAAGATTGCTATCCCCTCCCTAGGATTGATCAGCTCGTCGATTCTACCTCGGGTCACGAGCTGCTCAGCTTTTTGGATGCGTATCAGGGATATCATCAGATACTACTGGCCGAGGAGGATCAACGCAAGGTTAGCTTTATTACTGCTGATGGAACATTCTGTTATGTTGTCATTCCCTTCGGGCTCAAGAATGCAGGGGCTACTTACCAGAGGTTGATGGACAAGGTGTTCAGAGAGCAGATCGGGAGAAACGTCGAGGTATATGTCGATGAAATATTAATAAAATCTCGGGAAGAGAAGGATTTCATATCTGATGTGGGGGAGACTTTCCGCACTCTGCGGGATTATCGGATCAAGTTAAACCCTGGCAAGTGTTTATTTGGAGCACGGACATGGAAGTTCTTGGGTTACATGGTGACTCGCCGAGGCATTGAAGCTAACCCCGAGAAGGTAAAAACTCTGGCGTCGATGTGCCCTACTCGGAATATTCAAGAAGTTCAAAGGTTGACAGGGAGGATAGCCGCTCTTTCCCGATTTATCTCGAGGTCGGCTGACCGAAGTCTCCCCTTCTTCAAAATCTTCGCAAGGCCAAACAGTTCGAGTGGAATGAGCATAGCGAGAAGGCTTTTCAAGAGCTCAAAGAATATCTGAAGGAGTTGCCTGTTCTGAATAAACCTAAGCTCGGGGAACCCTTATTTGTATATCTGGCTGTCACCCCACAAGCAGCTAGCTCAGTTCTAGTTCGGGAGGAAAAACAAATACATCAGCCAGTATATTTTGTTAGCCATGCTTTGAAAGGAGCCGAGCTGAACTACAATACACAGGAGAAATTGGCTTTGGCCTTGGTTATAACAGCTCGGCGTCTCAGGCCATATTTTCTATCTCACCCTATGACTGTGCTCACTAATAGTGATTTAGGGCAGATTGTCTCTCATCCCGATGCTTCGGGGAGACTGGTCAAGTGGGTTACCGAACTCAGTGAATATGACATATAGTTTAAACCTCGGATGGCACTAAAAGCGCAGGCATTGGCTTTGGCTTTGGCTTTGTTTAAAAGAGCGCGTCTTCAAAAGCCATATTTTCTATCTCACCCTATGACTGTGCTCACTACTAGTGCTTTAGGGCAGATTGTCTCTCATCCCGATGCTTCGGGGAGACTGGTCAAATGGGTTACC